>OZ020247.1:3690345-3740051 GCA_963971285.1 Astropecten irregularis | reverse complement strand
TGCAGCTATCGTCACTGGGGCACACGAAAGCTCCATCAAGATGAAGGTTGCAGGATTCTGAAACTAAATTACGAGCAGTTCTGCAATCAGCATTCTTGATTTAAGCAATTCATGCATTTCGGTTCTCATACCAGAAACTGCTGATGTGGGAGGTTAACCCGTAGCCAGCTTCGGGCATAGGGGGTGCAGTGCGAGCCAGCGCACATCATAAGAACAACACATACAATACACATTACAACGGGTTTTAACAGCTGGAGGTTGAGGTAGATGTTCGCCGGGATGAGCGACTGTCTTCCCCTCAGTACTATGGTGTACTATTCATGTCATTTTCGTGAAAGAGTCTAGGTGCGCGGTGAAAGAGTATAGGTGCGCGGTGAAAGAGTGTGTAGCTGCGCGGTGAAAGAGTGTAGCTGCGCGATGAAAGAGTATAGGTGCGCGGTGAAAGAGTATAGGTGCGCGGTGAAAGAGTGTGTAGCTGCGCGGTGAAAGAGTCTAGCTGCACGATGAAAGAGTCTAGCTGCGCGGTGAAAGAGTCTAGCTGCGCGGTGAAAGAGTGTCTAGCCGCGTGGTAAGAGTGTGTAGCTGCGCGGTGAAAGAGTGTGTAGCTGCGCGATGAAAGACCTGACTGAAGTTGGCTGCAAACTCATTCGCAAACTCAGAAAAGCTATAAACTCTTGCGCTCTTATCACCGCGCGGCTGAAAATGACATGAATAGTACACCATACAGTACAGCAACGAGCTGACCATAATGTAGGCTATGATGAGCTTGCTTGATATATAGGCCCTACATTATATTCAATATGGTCCGGTATAAGCGGTCTTGATGGGGCCCATAAATATTAAATATAAAGGGAGAAACCTTAACATCTTCTACTGTTTCAAACTGATATTTTTGACTTTCAGAAACTGTACTTGCGTCCTTAAAACGCTAGCTTAAAAATATTTGAGCAATATTTCAGTGTAAAAACACAATTTTCTTACGCACTTGTTGCGAACTTGAATTATCATCTGCGGCCGTATGGCAGCCGTACAATGTCGCATCTTCATTACCATTTTACTCAATTTTAATCCGTTTTAAGTTCTGTCCTCTTTCCACAAATTTAACCTTGTTGATTTTGAAGAGGACACCAAAACGTATAAGTAACTTTGCAAACATTGTTTTATTTCCTTTATGGGCCCCATCTCCTCCTTCTCATCAAGTAAAGCTTACGCATGGTTTGATATTTTTAGAATAATACATTAGTTTCCCGAAATGTACAAGTGGTTTGTGTTTCTTCCAACAGGCATAGCATGCAATAGGCGATTGTAAAGTTCGGGAACTTCCTGTGTTTTTATATCATGACTGGAGGACCTTCCTTCCTCTGACCATGGGTTTTATCGCAAACCGGAACCATGAATACGTTCGCTATAGATACAATTAGAAACACGGACGGAGGCGTCCCGAACTTAAATGATATCCGGACACGAGTGACTATAAGGCTTCTGACGCATCCTTGGTGTGCCAGACAAGAACTGATAATGTAATATAAATGCATAGTGAATTCTAACCCACCTGATGATCCAGATCCCGAATCTTCAGACATCGTCGAACTGTCCATACATGTACCACGTATCCACAATTCCACCATCATAAACACCAACATGGCGTGATGGGTCGTTATATGCATATTTCCAAAGGCTTGAGGGTAAACTGTCTCAACAAGACTCCAAACTACATCGACCTTTTCACCAAACCAGTACACTGTTGTTAGGCACGCCTTTGACGGATCGCTGAGCTGAGTGAACGTACTAACCAAGGCAATTCGTTCAGTTACCCGGAGTAGTGTGAGATCAAACTGTATTACTGCCGAGGTATCTGTTTCTTAAAATTAGGAAGATTTCGAAAGCTCTTGAGGTTATTTTACGAGTATACTTCCATAGATCGCGATCGGGTAAGGACGATTTTCAATCACAGGATCACCGCTACGTCAATGTAGCAACCTTTTAAGACGTTGGTTCTGCCTTGTGTTTATGCAGTCCACTTACTTTCTCTGCCACTGCATGGGGTTCTGGGTTTGTAGTGTTTACACACTAAGCCTTGCATTACCTGCATTTACTCGACCATTCCATCCTACACATTACACAATGACTGTTACTAGCACAATGTACTCAACTTCTCAACTTGCAGTATTTAGGCCTTGGGAATTTCATCAACGGAAGCTCCCACACCGTGTAACCATAATGATTTGTTATGTAAATGCGATATGCATTGATAACCATAACCCACTGGTCAGTGGTCACTCCCCACGCTTGAATGATTTCCTATACAGAATAAGTGGTTTTTGAAAAGATGCAGGTATAGGGCCTTCAACAAAGATGAAAGTAAGCATGTTTCTGAACACGGTAAGATCTTTGTCTTGACTAATAAGCCGAGTCATGGGCTGCGAACTTCTTGACGGACGTTGTGGCTTAATTAAAGGTTTTTATTATTATTTTTTTTTTATTTGTGACAACTGTAGGGGTTCAAAAATCGTTTTCCAACGTCCTCGCAGAGGGCGCCCTTCGCGGGCTAACACGTAGCCTTCTCTCCTGATTGGCCCAAAGTTCCGAGGCTGGGGACCATGAGAACACTTTTATTTCAGTTGTATTACATGTAATATCATACTTTGGTTCTCGTCAAAGAAATACAGATTCATTGGCAAAAATATCAAGGACGACACAGTAATAGTCATCTGTGAAAATTTCAGTCACATACGGTGCCCACTTTTTTAGAAAACAAACGGCCACAGTATTTCTTATGTCTTTTCTCTTTTATATTTGATCTTTTAAAAGATCAAAAAAGATTTTCGGTCGTTGTTTTACTATTTCTGGATAAATACACCATTTCAGGCGGAAAAAATGTAACTGTAGGTTTCTACCACCACCATCTTCATACCCTGAAAGTTATACGTAGTAAATATGTGAACATTTCTGTTTTGGTGTCTTACCAAAGTATGATACTACCTTTAAAGGGCGTGTACAACATTGGTAAATGTGACAGAATATCACTATCACTTTGTCTAATCCAGCATGTACATAAAATAATGAGTCTGTGAAAATTTAAGCTCAATCGGACATCTGAGTCCCGAGAAAATAGCGAAAACCCGACTCAATTTTTCTTGAAAGCAAAAAGAACAATTTTCTTTTGGTGTTTGTTTGATTGTAGTCTTTCTGGATCTATCCGATAGATACAGCAATGTTTTAAGAGTATGTTCATACCAGCACCACCTTCATACCATGAAACGTACACGTAAATCTGTGAACATTTGTTTTGGTTTGTTACCAATGTTGTACTTTACCTTGAACTACGTATAATTAATGATTATTTGCACATTCAATGGGGAATTGGTTTACACTTTACAACGGCATGGCAGAGTAACTGTTTTATTTTTTTCATTTAACTTATTTTAACCCAATTTTGCAATGATAGAGATTGAACCAGTAACACTTTTATCATCACTAAATACATAATGCATATACCAATTGAATGAAAAATGGTCATTAATCTGGTACTTTTTCTGAGTAATATAAAATTATAGCAAGGATACATAATACAAATACATTAAGTCGGTGTAACCGTTAACCAAATGAATTAAGCAATTTGTGAATTGACTTTGCATCCTCCAAATGTAAGTGTTTTTCTTTTACAATTGACAATGGATCAGACATGAAACTGTACCAAGTAAGTAAAATGACTTTTAAAAAGGTATTATAATATCATACAAAAACCATGCGTTTATTTGCTTTGTATATTGTTACAGCCAAATTATTTATAGATCAAGTTTACCATGCTTAAAATTCTTAAAAGTGGAAGTTGTATTCCCACACCATATGATATTTACAACCAGGCGCGGTTCAAGAGCCAATATGTTTTTTTTTTTTTTTTTTTTTTTTTTTGGGGGGGGGAGGGTTTAGAAGAGCCATTATTTTTTGGGGGCTAGAAAACCCAATATTTGTTGGGGCTTGACCCTTCTTGACCCTTCTTGACCCTGCTATGTCTTATTAGCAGTAGAAAAGCATGCACCTATAGCCTACACAACACTTTTTTTAAAATGTAAATGACACTTAACTGGAAAGATCCAGTATTTTCCAAATTCTTTTTTTCAATTGCATTTTTTTTGGGGGGGGGGGGGGGGGGGGTGGCTAGACAAAATTTTGGGGGGCTCCCCCTAGCCCCCTCCCCCTAGAACCGCGCCTGTTTACAACACTGCACAATTTGAACAGGATAAACAGGTCAACATATCTTAGACTTAGCAATACTTAAGTCATGCCCATACATAATACACCTATAACTAACTCTATTTTGCAATGATCAATATACAGATTGAACCAGCAACACTGTATCATTATCACCACTAAATACATCACAAATGCACATGTAATGTACCAATCAAATAACAAATGCTCCTATATTTTGTATGATTATGCTAAGTAAAGATATAACACATAATAGATGCAGAATACAAATGCATAAAAAGTTAATCAAGTAAATATTTCCTTCTTATAAGGTATGCTTGATGCATAATGTGAATGCATACAGGAATTGCCTTTCCTGTATTACATGTAAGCATTTTTACAGTACAAAGCTGTTTCAAATCAACTAGAATCTACTCTAATTGCTTGCTTGCAAAATGCACACTTTGCATTGCTATTGTCTCCATTCATTGTCTTTGCCAGAAACTTTAACATTCCTTCTGTCAAATCACAATAACCGTTCATCAACAATATACGAGAAGTGCGAACGGAATAGAAGTGCGAAAGTACGATCGAATATTACATGGTGTTTCCGCAAACTGATCCACATACCAATTGTCACCATGCAAAGCCTCAAATCTTTCTTAACAATATACAACACCTCTAAAATGAATGTTAAGTCATCATGAAAAACAAAATGCTTATATTTGTATAGCCATTAAACTAAAATATATTTGTGCATTACATAAAATAAAATGACAAATGAAATGTTTTTCAGGAATGATGTTTAATATTCCTGTGGGCTAAAACTTAACACCCTCCAGGGGCGGATCTAGCTTTTGGGAAACGTGGGGAGTAGGGGGGGGGGGGGTTAAAAATAAAAATGTTGGTATTTCAATGAAAGCAATTGCAGGTCCTAAAGTCAAAATCATGAAGTCGGTGGGCCTGATGGCTAGTATGAAATTGGGTTCAGCCTCCATTTCTTCGTTTACAGAAGATTCTTGTTAAGATTTTTCTCAAAAGGGCAGACAAAATTGGCAAACAATCAAATGACAGGTGTGAAAAATGCACCAGAATTAATTATTTGGTTAAAGGGTGCCCATTTCCCCCCTTCATTTGACTGATATTACTGAAGATAATATTGGTGTGGGGCTGAACAGAGGAGGAGATCCACCTCTGCCCTCATGACAAGTGTACAGAACTTTATACCTACAAATGTACCATGGATGAATCATGTGAATAATGGCAGAACTTAAGACAAAAGTGGAAACTAACATTGGGAAAGTGTTTGTTGTTGAGAGAGTGTGCATCTATTCCACAGAGCAATATTGGTTCTCAGTCATATCGGCTGAGGTTGGTCGGCTAGTATAAGCAGGTGGACTATCATACTCATAAGCAGGGTTGTTCATGCCTGCTCCATCCTTGTAATTGCAATCAGGGTTATCCATAGTGAGAGGCAGGTTACTGACTGTGTTATCTTGAGCATTGTATGCCATACCAGCTTGACCAGGTGGACTACCAAACACACTGAAACGACTGTTGTAGATATGCGGGGGATTAGTCACAGCATTGTCTGGGGCGCAGGGTGCGGTATTAGTCCTTGTCCTGAAACACAAAATAGTTTGGTTAAACATGTTAAATGTGAGCAAAAATACAACTATAAACTCATTTATATGATATAAACATAAGAGATTTACTGATACGACCAAGCATTGTGAGCACTATATACCAGCACAAAACAGAGTGTTGAACAACTCCTTGTGAAGTCTGTTGAGTATTTTTGTCTTTGAAAACTGAACAAAGAAAAATTGACTGGAGCAAGTATGATCAATTTGCTGGTCATTCTA
This sequence comes from Astropecten irregularis, assembly GCA_963971285.1. Taxonomy (NCBI): domain Eukaryota; kingdom Metazoa; phylum Echinodermata; class Asteroidea; order Paxillosida; family Astropectinidae; genus Astropecten; species Astropecten irregularis. The sequence goes on along the minus strand of OZ020247.1, from coordinate 3,733,992 downwards.
CCTTCTGTGTCTATATGCACCTTCAGCTGTTCAGTATATTGATTAGGTACTGCTTCAATAAATCACATGAACTCCTAGACTATGAACGATGCTCAGTGTATTTGGTGACTATGATCTAAAGCCTTGCAACCACTGTAAAGCTGTATACATGTGCCCAACTTGAATTGCATCCAAGATTGATAATGTTCCCAAAATAGTGCCAGACAACTAACCATGGACATAGCTGTCTTAAAGGTACGTATAATACATGATTGGTAAAGGTCACAGAACAGCACTCTCACTTAAAACATGCACATGAAATAATACATTTTAACGGTATATTTCTATGCCAGCACCATCTTCATATCCTGAAAGTTATACGTAAATATGTAGACATTTCTGTTTGGGTATGCTACCAATCCTGTACTTACCTTTTAAGAGTAAGCATATCAGAAATTAAAAAAAATAGAAATCTGTGGTGAAACTGCATGATGAACTTCCATGTAATGAAACGTACCTTCGTTTATAAGCACGAATAATGAGGATAATGATGACTATTGCAATAATGCCTGCAGCAATGCCTCCCACAGTCAGACTTATCGGTACCCCTAGCCTTGGTGATCCTTTCTGCTTTGCTGGATTTTCATCTGTAAAAGAACAAGAAAAAACATTGAGACAGTCTGCTCAAATTTAACTCAAATTTAGTCAAAGAAAACAAATTCGATCTCTAATCAGTTATCTTGTTTTGTTTTAGCCACTAGGAATTGTACAATGTGGGCAATTTCCATAATTATACATAATTAATTTTGCTACTTACTCTGACCAAGATTTTTGAAAAAATTATTCAGCTCATGAAATGAAACTTGGAATTGGAATTACCTAAGATTACGCAGAAGTGTTGAAGGTGACCCTGTGTTGCTGCATTTGAATGGCATTATAGGATATTGAATTTGTCATAATTGACAATTCATTTGACAGTGTAAATACTTAGACAATTGTGTGTTATACTGGCTTACCTGTCTCACAGTTATACCCTGTAAAGCCCTTAGCACAGTGACATTTTGCTTGACCATTACCAAGGCTAATGCAAGATCCACCATTCAAACACTGTGTGAAGCTACAAGAAACGTCTGCAGAAGATCAATCATAGAAATAGGTTCCAAATTAACAATCACATCAACAACCATTGTAATTTTAACTCATGAATACATTATGACACTGCTCCAATGGTTACACTGGGAAAAGCACATGCTAATAAAAGATAGCATTGTATTTTTAGAGCAATGGCAGGGTATATAATATGCATATATAATGCATATTATGCATGTGTCTTATGATGAGGACATGTGGCAAACACCTCAAGAAAGTTCTTGGCGCTTTAAGTTTAAAGGACATGAAAATATGATATGAAAGATATAGTACATTGTACTTCCAGTGACTAAGATGTACTGACATACTGGGGAAATAGCTGAACTATATGGCTGTATTCATTTCTCATTGATAACTCCATTGTCAAGTTGGTAAGGAATTGATGACACAGTGACCAATTGTTGTTCAAATATGCCTTGGTGGTTTGTCTGATCTACATAACCTTAGATCTTGTTCTTGTACTATTAAAGTATAAAATATAAATCGCTACTGAAAACGTATGTAATGACACAAGTTTCCAAGGACTAATTTGTTCATCTGTATAATACTTCCATGCTTCTTGTCTTCAAGTTTGCTGCATCTTGAACACCCAGTTGAGTGGATGTGTGCATTACAAGTCATTATTATTTATATAATTACTATTATGTTCTGGTAGTCTATAGATAATCCATTTCATATGAAATGACACTATGCCTATAACACAGGTGCACGTCAAACATCAACACTCACTTACCTGTCTCACAGTTATCACCTGTAAAGCCCTTGGCACAGTTACATGTTGCTCGACCATTGCCAAGGCTAATGCAAGATCCACCATTCAAACACAGTGTGATGCTGCAAGAATTGTCTGCAGAAGAAATATGTTCAAAATTACGACAAGATCCAGGAGAAATTTAGTTTGCCATGCCAGGCGACAAGGAGAGTACATAAAGCAACATGATGAGTGATTCATTCACAATACATGCTCCATAAACTTGATAGATGGTTAACTTGAGGAGGCAGTGTCCAATTAGCTAACATGGGCAGATGAGCTAAATAAGATGAACTTCATGCCAATGTGATATTTGTTTTAAAGTTCCCCATGGCAAAAACGGGAACATACATTTTTGAAGTCTGTCATCTTTGTGTATATCATATAATTTGTAATAAATATAGCTCATGAGTACAATTTGCATCAATTAAATAGCCTGACTTGTAATTCTTCTATGTACATCATTCCATGCATTCCATGATGGGGCAGTTTGTAATGGTGTGAGGTTATAATATCATTGTCTGATTCATTGAAACTACATACATGTAGGCAGGTCATGTTCCATAACATCATCATCTTAATTTGACCAAGGATATATCCCAGTGCATATAGTATAAAACTGATGATATATGCTGATTACAATGAAAAAATAATAACAAAAAGAGAAAATTTAATGCGCACAGTATCTGGAAAGTTCATTCAAAGGTGGCGTATCTAATTCAGGTGCGGTTCTAGAGCTAGAATTGGGGGGGGGGGGGGGCTAGAAGAGCCATTATTTTTTTTTTGGGGGGGGGGGCTAGAAGACCCAATATTTGGGGTTCTTCTAACACTCACTTCTGCTATGTCTTGTTAGGGGTCGAAAAACATGCACATTTTAGCCCACACAACGCGTTTTTACTGTAATTGGCACTTAAGTAACTGAGAAATTAAGTATTTTCAAGAATTTTTTTTTTTCACTTGCATTTTTTTTGTGGGGGGGGGGGGGGCTAGACAAAATTTTGGGGGGGTTATAGCCCCCCCCCTCCCCCGTAGAACCGGGCCTGATTTAATTATTATCATCCCTGCAGCCGATTTCACGAAACTTTACGCCATGGCGTAAGTCCAACTTACACCACAAATGTTGCGTAAGTGGCGCAACTTACGCAACATTTGTGGCGTAAGTGGACTTACGCCATGGCGTAAAGTTTCGTGAAATCGGCTGCATGTCATTGGGCTACCTTAAATTCCTGAAACCATCTCAACTCCCTGGGTAGTATACAGCCCCCCCTCTCCCCCCCCCCCCTGCTGCTATAAGAGCACATAGGCTTATTATCAAACACAAAGCCATCTCTACCCTCATCAGGTATAACCCATTTACACCTGGGTGAAGAGATAAGAGAAGTAATATACATCTATGGGGGCGTTCAGACACAGTACTAAAAGTGGTCTATCTTCGGTTTAAACTAAAAAGGGTCTAACCACTTGTGTCTGAACAGTCTATGATAGACTCTTTTTTTTTCTTTAAAAACTTAGACTTATAATGATTTAGTCTTCCTCCTATCCCCTGTCATCACGCCCATGGGCATTTCTGTAACTTGTTCCTCTGTTCATTGTAATGCATTCTCTGTATTTGTCTTGTTGATGGGTGAATTAATAATAATAATAATGATATACAGACTTAAGTTACCTGTTTCACAGTTAGCACCAGAGAATGGACTAGGGCAGTTGCACTTAGCTTGTCCAGGACCACTGGGGTAACATGTTCCACCATTCAAACATGTTATATCTTCACAAGCAATATCTGATAGAAGATATATGATACAAACATCTTGTGATAGAGATGTTGCTAGAGCTATATGTAACATCTGAAGTTTAAGCTTCCTAAGTTAAAGGTATAATACATGATTGGTAAAGGTCACAGAACAGCACTCACTCTTTGTCTGATCCAACATGTAAATGAATGAAATAATAAACCTGCGATAATTTGAGTTCAACCGGACATCTGAGTCACAAGAAAATAGCAAAAACCCGACTTAATTTTTCTTATTAACCAGAAAGAATCATTTTGATCTTACCCCGAGATCAAAACTGTTTTCGGTTGTTAGTTGATTAATTTCTTGATAAATACAGCATTTCAGCCTGAACAATTTTAACAGTATGTTAAATACAAAGTTATACGTAAATCTGTGAACATTTCTGTTTTGGTTTGTTACCAATCCTGTATGAACTGTAAAGAATTTCACAAATATATGCAAGAAACATTGTAACCAAGAATTGGTGGTCTTTTTGCTAGATTGCTTTTTTTACTTGTGCTATAACTCAGTCAAATTACCGGTAGGCAGTAGACCAAAGAGAGATATGTTGCAATTAGGATGGAAAATCTGTTCTTGTACAACAGGAAGGTCACAAACCTGAAATATGGATATATTTGAACCAGAAATCACAAGTAATTAAGAATTTAATTAATGAAAAGCCTTATTTGAAAAAGAAAGACAAATATGTACGAGTGTCACAAATTTGCAGCAAACAATTTACACAAGTTAAAATGTGCTAAACTTCTTGCAAACATTCATTTCTATTACTTAGCTTCCAGTCTTGTATGGCCTGCATGAGTTGGTCTTGAGACCACTTGTTCTTTATCCATATGGTTCCAGATTTAACTACAATAATAGTGTATTAGGTGGCTTTTGATATGAACTTTTGCAGCACAATCAAAATCCGAAAGAAAAATTGACGCAGATACTCACGTGTTTCACATCTCAGCCCAGTATATGAACTGCGACAAATGCATTGAAAGTCAGACGCAGGAAATCCTGGTACACAAGTACCACCATGGATACAGGGTGATGATATACAAGGACTCTCTGCAATTAATGAAAAGACATTTAAACTTTGAGGCTTTGCATGGTGACAACTGGTATGTGGATCTGTTTGCGGAAACACCATGTCCTGATGAGGACTAGAGCAGGCTAGTCGAAATGTTGAGACCTTACAAGAAGTGCGAACGAAATAGTGCGAAAGTACGAACGATTCTTACACGGGTGTTTCTGCAAAACCGAACCAAAGACATCTAAACTGTTAAGGAATGTTGATCCTTTTTCTGTAATTATCCAGCTTTTCATGATTCTCCACAGGAAATTGCCCACAATTCCACCCTCATAATTTATGTTTACCACTCACGTTCATTACACTGAAGTCCTGTCCATTCCTCTGTGCACAAACAGATATAAAATCCAAAGTTGATACAGGTGCCATTATTCTCACATGGGTTAGGAGCGCAAACATCCTCTGTTCATGAGAACAAGAAAGAAAATCATCAAATAACCACAAGAGAAACTGACTGAATTTTAAGTCATTGAAAAGTGAACAAAGAAAAATTTACTGAAGCGGGATTCGAACCAGTGATCTCTGGAATACCACACCGGCGCTCTTACCAACTGAGCTATCCAGCCCTATGTTGGTGGTGTCCCTATTATCTTTGTTTGTCTGACAGCAAGAAGCCATGAAACCACGCACATACTGCGCTTTGCCAAGGATCATTTTGTCAATATGCTTTTGTGTTTTCTGTTCTACTCATTTTGAAGGAGAGAATTATAAGTCTTTCCTCTACTCAACAAGTTTTCTTTAAATGAAACAGGTTGAAAATGAATTCTGGTACTAAAGTCTTGACAATTGAAATGGGTGGGCATGAATTAATCCTGATCATGTGATATAGGGTTGGCTAAATGTAAGACATGCAGCTAATGAGGCAGGGATGATGTAATATGATGGTTATCAAGCTCCATATTTAGAGCAGTGATCATTTTCTCAAACCCCAATTATATACAGGCTGTGACTTTGACAATCTGTAAGAAACAACATTTATTTCTTGTTTACCCTGGGTTTACCTGCTCAGTGAAACACTGTTTTCCAGAGGTTCCCAGCAATTACAATATGAATTATGAAGGATGGTGCTACACGTGGCCGAGTAGCAGGCTTTCATGGACGCCCTTTGGCAGCCAGCCACATCACCCCATATATGATCACGAAGCATAGCTTAAGATCGAAAGTGTTTGATTTTTGTGGAGGGAGGAAAACCACAGGACCCAGAGAAAAACCCTCGAAGCATAGGAGAGAAAAAACGCACAACTCTACTCACATATGACCCAAGCCGGGATCAAACCCGGGCCACATTGGTGAGAGGCGAGTGCCTAACACAATTTGCCACTTATGCCCCATCAAAATAATGATATCAATCTAAGACATGACTGAACATTGAAATAAACAAGAGGTTATAAGGAATAAAAGAACAAAGGAACAGACGCATGCATGAACAAATGAAATAGCGGTAATACAGGCATGAGGCTGACAAACTGAATGACCAACAAACAATGAATGAAGAAACTAATTCAAGGTATACTGACCTATAGGAGTATCACAGTGCTGACCGATGTAATCAGGGAGGCATGCACAATATGCACTACCAAATATATAGTCTTCCAGACAGTAGCCACCATTACTACACACAAAGGTATCACAGGGATTGACGATCACTTGATATAAATGGACAAGAAAAGTTCACAACTTTTAGATACTACATATATAATACTCTATAGTCTCATTAATTCAAATAATTGTTCCCATATAATCCAAGTTTCATGTCAGAAATTGCTCATTAATATTCAAATGAAGTAAACAATAATTGTTCTAAATAGTGACACCAAGATGCACTTTAGTGGAAATACAAAAATGCTGCCAATTATATTTCTTACAGACGTACACAAATAGAAAAAAATGCATTTGTTAAACTAGAAAAATCAATACAAAGACTTTTCCATTGTTAAACAAAAAGAATGATTTGGTTGTTGTACCTGTTTCACATCTGTCTCCGGTCCATTGGTTTGTGCATGTACAATATGGTGTGCCACTGTAATAACCTTCATGGCAAGTTCCTCCATTTTGACATGTAATGTTATCACATGCATGTGGTATTTCTGTCAATTTATAATGGCAGGAAAATAAATCAATGATAAAAAGCAATAATAAATTCATGTTTGGATGGGACACACAAATACCTAGTAGCATGGGGCTAACACAGCCATATGTGAATGTCTTTTTGCTGAAGCAACTTTGATCTTGCAGTTGGTTTTGTAGGGTTGTTTCAGTGAGAGGAAGGTTATTGGCATTTCAGATGATGTAGCCAAATTACCACCAAGTTTAATTTACAATACCATGGTCTGCTCGGGCCGGCCTAGACCCAAGTCACTTAGACCACTTTGCTCGCAGTTCAGTTCTCACTCATCAGATCATTTTGCGCACGATTGGTTTGCTTTGCCCTTTTTCACCAAGTGTAACTGTTTACAATTAAAGATTTGCCACAGAATGAGCTTTGGCAAAGGACAGGACCATACTGTCTCGTTCCATTGGGGGAGGGGAGGTGAATCTACACAATTCACCTGTGTAAAGTTTTCTGGCAAGTTTCAATACAGGCTAATCATGCTTTGCACTCACACTACACAGCACGAAATGCACTTCAGGACATTAAAAAAATACCACTTTCAATACATGTCAACATTTTCATCATTAACTACTCTCAAATAACCCAACTCACTATATAGAGGTTATTCACGTGACGTCATTGGCCGTCAAGCACAATGATTGCACACGCGAATCAATATGCTTCAGTGCACACACAACGTACAGTGTCCTACGGGTAACCATGGACAACATAGAAAAGCTTGACAGCCAATCACGTGATTTTATGACATCGGTGAATAACCTTTATAGCAGGGTATTAATTAGTTTCAATGCAGGTAGAGTGCTTTACATGGGTTCAGGCCATGTTAAAACCTTCCAGTGTGATCGAGTCAGTCACTTTTACACAGGTCGGACCTATGTACAACCAGGAAGTCTTATAATTTACTGGCATACTAACCTGTTTCACAATTTTGACCAGTCCAGTTGTCCAGACAAATACAATATGACCCCAAAACTCCATCTACACAGATGCCACCATTCCAGCAGACAGAATGACATTGGTCAATATACGCTTCATGCAAATACAAACAAACAAAATATGAATTAGCCAAGTGTGATATTTCTATTGATGAACACACACTGCAGGACAATTTTATCCAATAGCGTTCCGCACTAATGACGTCACACCATGCATGCATGCGCACACATACCCCCACTCACCACACGTTTGCATGGCCGGTTGCAATGTTTGTCTGAGGTTCGGTGCTATTTTTAGCGCAGGTGCGCAGTGCTATTCCCTTCTGCAATCATAAATGGTAATAAGCGGTTCAAGGAAAAATATAGCAGAATGCTCACATGGCTGGGCTTGAATTTACAATCTCTGTAGGACTTAAATGTACTATCATACTTTGGTAGCAAACCAAAACAGAAATCTCCAGATTTCACCATTAACTTACAGGATATAGAAACATATGTTAAAATTTTTCTGCCTGAAATGCTGTATTTATCCCAAAAAGAGTAAAACCAATGACCAAAAACAATTATGATCTTCTGAAGATAAAAAATAACGGTGAAAAGATTTTTCTAAATTAATACTGTGGCCATTTTTCATTGTTTTCTCAAAAAGTGGGCACTGTATGGGACTGGAAATTTCGACTGTTACTGTATCTTCCTTTTGACAAAAAATAAAGTATGTATTATATAATCTCTTTGGAATTGTTTGCTACAAACATGCCATTCAATATGATCATGGAGTACTCTACATAGTATCATTGAAGGACTCATAAAAACACAGGACATCCAAGCTTAGACAATGTGACTTTATAACTCTCTAAAGTATAGAATATTTCTGGCATATAACTTTCTAAAGTCAAAAACTTCCATATCTATGTGTGCTGGTGTTGAGATTTTGGAGAGTGATATAATTGAGAAAGGTTCATATAATTATGCAATATGCCAACTTGCCAAGGGATTTAGGGAGGGTTATATATTCAACTATGACGCTACGTAATGTATGTTTTTCATTTGAATAATATTCTTACTTTCACAGTGCACTCCTAAATAGCCAGGTGGGCATGTACACACTATGGAGCCACTATATACTTCTGAACAGATACCACCATTATAACAAGGGTTGGAAGCACAAGGATCCTCACTCACTCCTACAAAAATAAAGAGTTGATGATGCAATAGTAATGATGATAGTAATTTCAAATAACCCATATCATTTTATGATTTATATAATGCTACATTATATGTATGTTTACATGAGATATGGCTATGCTGCTTTAAACATTTCCCTGCTACATACATAGCAGCAAAAATGTGTCAATCAGATTAAGCCTACTTCGCTGTCAACTTCGCTGCTACCTTTGCTGCTAACAGTGGAGTTAAGCAGCAAAGATGCTGTTAACTGACATAGCTTTGAAATATGATACTTTAGCAGCAATATATGTTGCTGTGGGATATTAGCAATTGAATGTAACTGACCTATGAGAGTATAACTTCCACTCTTCATGTTATAAAGTTGATGTAGTGGCATAAGCTACATTTGTGTCACAATTGCACCAACAAAAAGCAAAACTGTCACTGCCACAGTTTTGCTATCTTTAGGTCTGTTTTATCTGTTCTCATTTAACTCATGAAGTCATAATCTACTAGCTTGGTAGCAGACTAACAGCCATTAGTAAAACCCATACACTTCAATGTAAAGACGCAAACACAGTGCTGATCACTAGTGCAAAACATGTGACCTAACTCGAAGAAGCTGGGACGGGTCATCAACGGATATGTACTAGCATATGACGGAATGAGTTTCATGGACCTCTACACACTGATTGACTTTGCAGTTAGCAGTTTTGAACAATGCACTTGAACACTCATTAAAGTTTACTAAGATGGTTTTTTAATTGAACTCCCATTGTGATATTTTAGCAGCGAAGCCTAGCAGCGGAGTGAACAGCTCCTGTACATATACACAGTCTGCACTATGACAGGCTAGTCACTTTCAAAGAAACATGTCAGTTGTCTTTATAAAAGAACAACTTTGTACATTGATTGATGGACTTACTGATATCACACATGGTTCCTGCCCAATCAGATGTACATCGGCAGTAGGCTATACCTCCCCATCGTATGCGGCATGTTCCACCATTGTTGCATGTTAAACTGTCACAAGGGTCAATTAGCTCTGCAGTTTAAATAAATGGTCATCTGTTAATTTAATTGCTGAAAGGTTCAATAAAGGTCACAGAACAGTATTGATAACTTTGTCTGAACAAACATGTACATGAAATATTAAACTTGTGAAAATTTGAGCTCAATCCGACATCTAAGTCATGTGGAAAACCCGACTCAAATTGTTCTTATAAAACATAAAGAATGGTTTTGATCTTACCCCGAGATCAAAACTGTTTTCGGTTTTCGTTTTACTAATATCTGGATAAATACTCCATTTCAGGTGAAAATATTTTAATTGACAAACATTTCCTGTATGGGCTAGTGCAGCAAGTGCAAAGAAAAAACATTTTAGTAAGCAGCTAAACATTTTTCACATACCATAAAATTGTTTCAAGTGTGGGGAAATCACATACATATTTAGCTTCAAATTGATTCAGACACAATAAACTATGAAAAGCCAATTGCAATGATGAAAACTAACCAGTATCACAGTATTCTCCAGTCCAATCCATGGCACAGAGACAGAAAGAATGAAATGATGACAAGAAACAAGATGCACCATTCTTGCAAGGAGAACTGCTGCAAAACCCTGTCAATTTACAACAGAATACAGAACAATATTAGTGAACGGTTCAAATACATACTGTACATAAACTGTACTTCAAACCATTAAAATTTGAGGTGCTTTTATATAAATATAAAATTGATTTAGATTACACCTACTCAAAATCTCCATAAGATACATTGATGCCATATAAGGACTCATAATGGACAGGAGTTATTTAGTAGATTTAATGGGTTTATTTCAACTTGCAATAAACTTCATCTGAAAGCAATTTCATGCAAGAAAGCAGACAAGAACTTACTTATGTATATGATATTGTTTAACCCTTTTTCTCATAGACACCATAAACAAAATAGTATTATATTAACACAACTCCTAGTCCCAGCAGTAAAACATACGACAGTATTGATATGGGAAAATGACATGGTGAGCACCCAAAGAGACAAAAACCAATTGCTACAACCAGGACTCAACATGTTTATGATTTACAGGCTGGTAAATGATCATTATCATTATATTAGGGATCCACAACACCACTCTTCTGCCATTTTGGGAAAATGGTAGCAGGTATATGACTGTACTGTGACCTGAACTTCAGCCTGATGTAATATTAGGCAAAGTGTCAATGCATTGTCCCTATCCCCCTATGGTCATTTGAACTTGTATAATGCCTGTGTTTAAGTAAGGAATTGGTGGACAAGAAATCATCAATCTAAAAAAATAATAATGATGTCACCTTTCAATTATTGACATTGATGTCACAGAATGTGCTTATTATCCAGTGTTTCTATGAATATACCATTGATAGAATCATAGTCAGAAAGGTGATCTTCCGCCCAGTATAAGGATTTTGTTACGTTTTGAAATCTTCAAAGTATTAGAATTCTTAGAATTTCCTTGAACGAATTTTGATTAAGATATCCATTCATTCATCCATTTCAAATTGTGTTTTGGTCCAAATTACTCAAGAAACATAATTAATGTACATGAAGTGGATAGTCACATACATGTAATCATGATGGGTAATAAAACTGTGATTACCATTGGACTAGGTATCCTGGACAAACAGTTAATGCATAACAATATTGGTCCCCTTTTCAAATAAAGTTTCTCACAATAACATTTGACATTTTTTTTTTTACAGTTTTGTTTCAATTTTTTGGCAGCTATTAAAGGTAGTATCATACTTTGGTTTGTGTCAAAGAAATACAGATTCATGGGCAAAAATATCAAAGAAGATACAGAGAAAAACGGCCACAGTATTTCTTAAGTCTTTTCTCTTTTATTTTTGATCTTTTAAAAGATCAAAAAGATTTTTGGTCGTTGTTTGACTAATTTCTGGATAAATACACCATTTCAGGCGGAACAATTTTAACGGGTGGGTTTCTACCAGCACCATCTTCATACCCTGTAAGTTATACGTAAATCTGTGAACATTTCTGTTTTGGTTTCTTACCAAAGTATGATACTACCTACAAAGAGTAAAATAGGCAAATGTTTCACAGTAGGACTGTTGCTCAAACGTGTCCCCTTTTCAGAACATTTACATAATACAAGTGAATGAATAAAACCAACTAAGTTTGAATTTTTTTATAAAACCCCCTTTCTTGTCATTTCAAATTGTGTGCAAAGAATCAGTAGAATATATATAGGCCTAAAATGACATGTGATATGGAGGTCATGCAGACGACTACGTACATACAAATTATTAAAGGTAATTAGGTTTTTTGTCAAAGAAATGCAGACTCATGGGCAAAAATATCGAGGAAGACGGTGACATTCATCCGTGAAATTTTTGGCCCCATAAGGTGCAACTTTTTGAGAATACAGTGAAAAACGGCCACGGTATTTTAAAAATCTTTTCATCATTATTTTTGATCTTTAAAAGATCACAATTGTTCTTTGGTCATTGGTTTGACTCTTTTTTGGATAACAGCATTTCAGGCAGAAAAATTGTAACAGTATGTTTCTACCATCACCATACCCTGGAAGTTATAGGTAAATCTGTGAAGATGTCTGTTTCAGTATGCTACCAAAGTATGATAGTACCTTTAACACAATAATGAAAAAGTCCATAAATGTAAGGGCCCAAGCATGGAATATTGCCCATGAGGGAATAGGGATAGCAGAGAAAATAGTGATTTCAATGACCTTGCTCTTACCTGAGTCCTGACAGAAGTCTCCACTGAATCCATATGGACAGACACATTCAAAATGCATAGGAGAAATCTCATGACAGGTACCATCATTCTGACAAGGGTATGAACTACAGGGAAAAGAGGCTGTAATAGAAATACAAGAGAAAATCAACCAAAGCTAAATTAGATGGGGAAATGAACATAAAATTCAGGTTCACAATTTTTTACCTGTTAAAGGTAAAGTACAGGATTGGTTAAACAAATCGAGACTGAAATGCTCACAGATTAATTTAAACGTATAACTTTCAGGTTATGAAGATGGTTATGGTAGAAACATACCATTAAAATATTTCAACCTGAAATGCTGTATTTATCCAGAAATAAGTAAAACAACGACCAAAAACACTTTGGAACTCGGGTAAGATCAAAACTCCTGTGAAGAGATTTGAAAATACAGTGAGTGTTTTTCACTGTTTTCTACAGTTTCCAATGATGACATGAGCTGAAAATTTCACCGGATTGTTTTTATTCCACGACAACTCGAAATAATCATGAACACTCTGTGCAGCTGTTCTATAACATTTAACAATCCTTTATTTAGTCTTTAAGTTGGATGATTTTAGTACAATCCTGTCACTACAAATTGCAACAATGGATGGTCAAGTTGGATTCAACTGCCTATCATACTCAGCATAGGTATATAATACTTGAATGTCCGTCAGTAGATGTTTAGAATTGTCTTTTTCTCATAGCAAGGACTGATGTGGGTAACCATGGTAATATGGATCAGGGAAACGCAGCTCATCTGCAGGGAGCATGCATAAAACAAGGCCAAATCATTAATACACCAAATAATACAGGAAGACTAAGTAGACAAGGAGCATGGACCATGAAAAAAAGAGTTCTCAACTCCGACCACATCTAAGGTCTGACTTCAGAAATGGATGGAGCAGACCTCAAGGAACATTTCTAGGTACTATGTGGCCTCAAATTGTGGTAGCACTTTTGTGTAATATCCCACAAATTATTAAAATATTTCAAAAAAAGATAATAAAGATACAAAAAAAATTGAACAAATTGGTTTAAGCTCTTGCTTCTGACTTATTTAAAAAAAATGTTATTTCTCTGTGAATGGATTATGAATTATATAATCACATAATCATTCACCATAATACATATCAAGGACTTGGTTGGTCAGAAAATAGGACCAAGCCCCTTTTTTCAGTTGCATTGTGATACCACATTTTCTCAAAAGTGATACAACAATTTGAAGCCACATACTAACTAGCAAAGCTGTTAATGGTATAAACTTCCATTTTATGAAGTCAAACCTTAGATGTACATGTAGTGGGTGTTGGCTCCTTGACTAGAGTGCTACTGCTACACATCTACCAAATTCAACACTTCAAGTTTGGGTGCTAAATATTTTAAATTAAATTTTTGTTACAGACCAGCATGCTTTATTTTTTATGTTTTAATAGTAATACATGTATAGCAACTTCAAACCGGCTAAAATGATGGTTATTTTTAAGCTTACATTCTGTGCAGTTTTTGCCAGACCAGCCCACATGACACACGCAGAAGTAATCCTCAGACACTGCCATTTCACAGGTTCCTCCATTCTGGCAAGGGTTTGCAACGGTACACACATGGGCATCAACCTCTGTGAATTATAATGACAAATAACATAACATTAATAAGAGACATAAATGAGATGTGATCCAACAATAGTCTGAGAGTAAATGTTTTTGGCAAGAACAACTTATTCCTGACACTGTGTTTTTTCAAATATTGTACAATGCTCAACCAAAATTAATACATGTAGTCAAATTGATTTTTTAAATCAAAACCAAACATATTATGTCGGTGTTTCAGATACTAGTTAATCTGACAGTATACTGCACATCTGATTATTACTTGGGCAGATGCAGAAACCTTCATGGTTTTTCTCAAATTGTTTTTCACAAATGTGCAAACACCCGACATGGCCAACCTCAAACTGCATGAATATTCTCATTCTGTAAGTAACTTACCAGTCTCACAATTTAGACCAAAATATGAGGGAAGACAGCTGCATGTGTATGTGGTGAGATAGGTGGAACATGTGCCTCCATTCAAGCAAGGGTTGGATGACAGACAAATGTCATGGTCTTCAGCTGAAAGATATAATATAATTTTATTCTATAATAATATAATAGAATTGTTAGAATTAATAGGTTGATTATTTTGAATGTGTCATAGATTATTCTCAACAATAAGCAGATATAGGACCCTGTTTCCACTACATGCCCATGAAATGGAAACACAAACCGTTATAAGGTGGATTTCTGCATTATTGCTGGATCACAACAAAGTGGGCATGCAAAGGTGGATCTGACCCAGCAATTTGTCTAGGTCTTGCCTCATTCATTTGAGCGATAATATAAGTTATTCAGGCAATTCACATTTACAATCTTGAATATACATGACTGGAACAGTAACACAGTATTGCCTTGATCTCTCTCCATGGGCGTAGATCCCGGGGGGGGGGGGGGGGGGGGGCGGGCTAGGGGGGTTGCAACCCCCCCAGGTTTTAACTTTTTATATATATAAAAAATGAATTTTTTGCACAAACGTATATGGAAGTACGACCCAGCTACACGATCACCCCCAAGGTCTGAGGACGTGTCTACACTACTGTCTCTCTCAGTATAATGACTTCAACTCTGACCCTTCATACTGGACACTTTAGCTCTTGATGAGAAGGTGGATCAAGCTTCCCATTGCAAGTGGGAACACAACCTACAGTTCTGATCAAACCAAAATACCAGATCTTGATCCACTCTCTCCCGAATGGAACCAAGTGGAAGAGCGGCCTAGAATTTGATAATGAGGGTTGCAATCGAATGCATGGTAGAGATACCAGTTTAGTGATTTGGCAATCTCGCAATTTGATTGGCATGCATCATTGTTTACGTCACACTAATTTTGCAAGGGATATCAAACATAGGGCCTACTGATTTACTGGAGTTCACTTTTGGAGAATTCAAGATCAACAATGACATCCAATTCTTACAGGACACAAAGTGAGACCAATGAAATGTATCTAGTTATCTGTTAGAATCATGTAGAAACTTATAGGATGCATGGATGCAAATATGAAAAATCAATAAGGGAAAACTCATACCTTCAAGTTTTCCTGAATTTAGATTTTTTCCACTTTTTGGTATGTCTAAGACGTTTGCAGCAACTGGAATCTTTTTTAATGTAGTGTTGGGGAAATCCAATTCATACCATACAGTTTGCTTCTCAATAGAATCTGCCTTCCAATGCAGATGAATTTACCGTACTTACCTTCATCACATTTAGTTCCTGTCCATCCAGCAGGGCAATAACAAATAGCTTCACCAAACCAATCATCACAGGTACCATTATTCTCACAAATTAGTTCTGTGCAAGAACTGTAGTAACCTGAGGAAAAGAAGAGAGTTGTACAAACTCACAATAAGGTCTACTGTATATCACTCTAATGTATATCTTACCTTTACTATCATACTTGGGTAGGAAACCAAAACAGAAATCTTCAAAGATTAACTTATAACTTACAGGGTATAAAGACGGTGATGGTAGAAATATACTGTTAAACTTTGTCTGCCTGGAATGCTGTGTTTATCCATAAAAGAGTAAAACCAGTGACCAAAAACAATTTTGATTTTTGGAAGATCAAAAATCCTTTGAAAAGATTGGCCGTTTTTCACTGTTGTCTCAAAAAGTGGGCACTGTATGGTGCTGGAAATTTCACAGATGACTGTTACTGTATCTTTCTTGATTTTTTGCATTTCTTTGACAAAAACCAAAGTATGATATTACTTTTAAAAATAAATCATGAACTATTGCACTAATGCACTTGTATGATTATCTAAGCTCAGTTTAATAGCTTCTCATTAGTTTTGAGAAGCTGCTACATGTATTTTAGAATGGTGAAGGTAAGGTGTATTCTATTGTGCATTATCATGACTGCCAAACTTGACTTATCTATTAACTTTCTTTGATTCAAGTAGCCATGGCACTTAGCAAAACGTTTTGAATAGGAAAAATAAGTATATAAAATAATGAAAGTCAGTTTCCCTTGTGGTTATTTGATGATTTTATAAAATAATAATTGAAAGGTAAACAACGAAAAGATGACTGGATTCGAACTGGCAACCTCCTGAATACCATACAGGTGCTCTTCCAACTGATCCATCCAGCCCTATATTAGTGGAGACCCAATAGTCAATTATCTTTGTTTGTTTGGCAGTCAGAAGCCATGAAACCACTCACACACCGCCATATCCCAGGGATTTTCACCGATACGTGCAGCAATGCTGCAACCTGTGAACAGTACATGGGAGATCACTCAAAGAGGATACAGATTTTTAATCAATATAATCATCAAATAACCACAAGGGAAACTGACTTGCTCACCTTTCAATTTCAATGACTCATAATTCGGTCAGTTTCCCTTGTGGCTAAATGATGATTATATAAAATAATCATCAAATATAAAAGCATTTTTTTAATACAAAATTCAGATTTCAATAACTTAACAAACAGAAAAGAGGACAGTAGAAACCTCTGTTTGAGTATGATATTATTTTTAAAAATCTTGGGATTTATCACATGTTACTTCGCTGTAAAAGTGGAAGATTCAAATGTTATTTAAGGGAGCAATATTTGTAATTTGACTTACGTTCATCACATAGCTGTCCAGCCCAGTCATGTGCACAATTACAGTAAAAGTACGTAGTTAAACTTGTACATATGCCACCATTTGCACAGGGGTAAGATAAACATGGGTCAACATATTCTGCAAAAACAAATACATGAACAATTGTCATTATTCTTGCTATGTTTGTCCATGCAGAATTACATACAGTGCTTCTCCAAACACATGATCTTCAAATATTTTACAAAATGCCATCTTTAAAAACTCGTTTTCAAACTCATCAGTAAATTCTTGATTAGTATTTCAATAAAAACCAGCATTTATTTACAAATTTCTTGTGAATTTTGCATGATTCATTCACATATATTATCCATGTGATATCTCAATGAAAAGCTAATACATGTAACTGCTTTGTGGAAAGAAGCTTGCAAAGACTTTTCTAGAGCTCTAAACATTTGCAAGGTGCAGATAGAAGCATACATCTGCAAGCATTTTTTGAGCTTTTAGTGAAATACATGGAACACCATGTTACTATGATTTGTCCATTTGGGGAATGACTATTTCAATTGCTCAAGTAAAAATAACTGTTTTGTAGTTCGTTTTGCATCACCATGCACTGAAAGGAAAAGAGTTATACACACCAGTCTCACAATGCAAACCAGTCCATCCACTGTTGCAACTGCAGAAAGGAAACCCAAATATGCTGCTACAATAGCCATTATTACTGCAGTTATTTCCACCACAGGGGTCATATGGAACTGAGGAAAATAAAAATAAAATACAACCTTTTCAATAAATGGAAAAACGAATTCAGCCAAATTATCAAAGATGTCCAAGGTGTTAGTGCAAAATCACAAGAGAATCAGTTGATTTAATCATTTCTACTTCTGAGAATCTGTAGTACTTAAAACTGTGAAGGTACTGTGACAATCACCAAGGCACTAAGACAATTAATTATGGCAGTGACCATGACAAATAACTACGACACTGACTATGATAATTAACTACAACACTGACTATAATAACTATGACAAATAACTATGACACTGACTGTAATGACAAATAACTATGGCACTAACTATGACAATAAGCTATAGCACTGATTATGACAATTAACTATGACACTGACTATATGACAAATAACTATGGCACTGACTATGGCAATTAACCATGACAATGACAATTCACTAATAGGTTCTTGACAATGACCATGACAATGACAGCCATCACAGTTAACCTATAGGCCCTTTCAATTATTAATCAATACTGCAGTTTCACAAATAGGGCGCCACCATGAGTTTGCAACGTGTTGGCCCAATTTTTCGACAAACATGTGCATCTTTCCACTTGTGCAGTTTGTCAACAAAATTCATTCCGCGCATTATGATTGGCCAACTTGTTGCAAAATCATGGTGGCGCACTATTGTGATTCAACCGTATTCCACAGTAGAATGTTACCAAAAGGTCTATATGAGGACCATGTATCATGCTTGCTGCATGGAACCAATCTCTTACCACTGGGTTCATAACAATCAATACCAGTCCAGCCATGTTGACAATCACAAGCAGGTTGATTGGTATGAGTTTCATAGCACGTCCCTCCATTATGACAGGAAAAATACGCACAGGCAAGGGATGCTGTACAAATTATAACAAATAAAACATAACCAAAATACATCCTAAATTATGATGAATAGGATCTACCAATATATTGATTAGGATTGATCTCAAATTGATAGCAAAACAAATGAAAACATTTGTACCTTGCAAAGGAAGATTTTACCAATTGTTCAAAAATTGTCTGATTTCAGCAGCTTGATGCATAGCAAGTCAAGCTTGAAACAATAAAATGCCAACTTACATGAATGACAGTGTTCTCCATACCAGCCATATGAGCACTGACAGGTGAAATCATCATCATCATGACCATCTTGAATGCAAGTAGCTCCATTCTGACATGGGTTTTCATCACTAGAGCAGATGTGACCAGAACTAGCTGTAAACATCAACAAGAGTCAAGTATGAAGTCCAAATATCAATTTCTGAAGTCAAACTTATTCCTTGCTCTGATTAAACCAATATAGAATTCTGTGCTGTGCTAAATACAAAAAAATGATGCATAATGCATTGCCTGATTATAGGCCTAACTTGGCAATGAAAATTTTTTTTTTCTAACTAGACATTCTGGGAGGTGAGAAATGTTTTATAAGGTACTATCATACTTTGGTAGCATACTGAAACAGAAATCTCCACAGATTTACCTATAACTTACAGGGTACAAACTACAAAGATGGTGATGGTAGAAACCCACCGTTAAAATTGTTCTGCCTGAAATGGTGTATTTATCCAGAAATTAGTAAAACAACGATCAAAAATCTTTTTGATCGTTTAAAAGATCAAAAATAAAAGAGAAAAAACTTAAAATATAATGTGACAGTTTTTCACTGTTTTCTCAAAAAGCGGGCACTGTATCAGACTGAAATTTTCACAGATGACTGTTAATGTATCTTGCTTGATATTTTTGTCCACGAATCTGTATTTCTTTGACAAAAACCAAAGTATGATATTACCAATAAAATTCAAGTCATATATTTGTCAAGGATCAATGGTAGTTAGAGGAAAAATTAATAGCAGGAGCTAGACAATCAGAATGATGTTTATTACAAGATAAATTTGCACATATCTAAAATTCTCACAATGAGAAATCTTTTGTTCCCAGGCTATACATTTTTGTTACACACTCTTTTGTCTGGTCTTAATTAATTTGATTGAGGAAATAAATTTTCAGTGAAACCGAAATATGTGTGAAATGAGTTGTGAATCATCTTTTGAAGAGAAACATGGATAACCTTTCAATTGACAAAACAAACAAGAAGATATTAATTGGCAGTTACAGGCTGTCGTATTTGCACTTGCATATAATCGTAATTATATACCCCTAATATTTTTCATACTCAACAATTTCTGTTATTAAGATTTTCTCATCAAATGACATTAAGGGAAACTGACTGGCTAATCTTAAGGCATTGAAAAGTGAACAAAGAAAAATTGACTGGAACGGAATACGAACCAGCGACCTCCTGAATACCAAACCGCTCTTACCAACTGAGCTATCCAACCCTATGTTGGTGGATGTGTCCCTAATAGTCGATTATCTTTGTTCATTTGGTAGTCAGAAGCCATGAAACCACACACATACCACTAAATCCCAAGGATCATTGAACATGTTTGCAATTATTCAAATTAGGCTTGCTCTTCACAGGTATCAACACTTTTGCTTTTAAGTGGATATAAAAACAATCACTGTGCTTGCTCAGGTGGGATTCAAACCCACAAATTGATGATTTTTTTTAAGTGCACACAAAAGCAATGAGCATGTAGTTCTGATGCATGTTGGTGAAATGAAGAACTCGCCTGATTCTAATAAAACTTTAAAACTATTGAAACTACGGGCATTTACGAAATGGAGGCTAATTTCAGGCTCTGCCTCCATTTTTTTAATCCATTCTAAAATAAGGGGTATTAAATTAGAGGCTTTTGGCTGCGGTTTTAAAGTAGATTCTTTGGTTTGAAAGGGTAAACAGAGCTCCAGCTTCAATGAAAAGTTACCACAAGCTATATTTTCAGCATATGGATGTCAGAGCTGTAGCCAGAGCCTGAGCCTCCATTTTGTAAACACCCTATGAGAAATACAATCCATACACCTTACCTTCATGCTCACAGTCATTCCCCCAAAACCCTGTAGGGCATTGGCAGTACACAATGTTCAATTGGGTATAGCACGTTCCTCCATTTTCACATGTGTTGTGAGTAGTGCAAGGATCCAAGGAGGTTGCTAGGGAAGAAAGACAAAAAAAAAAAAGGTTTAAGTCATTCCAAAGTATGTCAGTTATTTTATTGCACATCAAGTATCAAAATCTTTGCACACAATCAGCCATTACTGGTCAATGCAACTGGAGATTGTCTTTAAATACCAATCATCATTACTTACATGTATTGACTTTTTTAACTGGCATGTATTGCATAATAGTGCTCCACACTAATGACATCACAAAATCCCCGGATTTCAGACAAACATTGTCTCACACACGTTGTGTACATGCACACGCACACACGTTTGCATGGTTGCAATGTTTGTCTGAGATCAGGTGCTATTTTTGGCGGAGCGCTAATTGCTTTAGTTTTGCTTCTTTCCCGATATAAACCTGGGGGAGGGGATGATTGTAGCACCGGCGCACCCAGGATTTTGTCTTGGGGGGGGGGGGGGGGGGCTCAAAAATTCTCCCACAAAAATGTTTGTGACTCCCCCCCCTCCTCCTCTCCCTTTCCCTCTCCCCCCCTTTTTGTTGTGTTTTTTCCCTTTTTTCCCTTTTTTTTTTTTTTTTCAGGGACCCTCTTGGGGGGGGGGGGGGGGGGGGGCTCAAGCCCCCCGAGCCCCCCCCCCCCTGGGTGCGCCACTGGATAGTAGACCCCGCCCCATATCTATACCCCTGCTAGGAATGCTTACATGCTTGACACAGAGGACCATGCCATCCAGCAGTACATAGGCAGATTGCTTCACCATGATCAGCATTACATGAACCACCATTCTGACAATCTATGGATGCACAGGGATGATCACGCTCTGTACAGGTAGGAGATATGAGAGATACAAGACAAGATAGTGAGGAGGGGTGGGGCATGGATTGAGTAAGATAACATAATTACGAAGGATATAAGTACCGTACTTGAAACAACAACAAGAAGAAAAACCATTGAAAATGCTCAGGATTTCTAAACTTAGGTAAATAGCTCCATGTATCTCAATAGCGCTCCGCACTAATGATGTCACAAAATTCCCGGATGTCAGACAAACATTGTCTCACACATGTAGTGTACATGGATGCGCACACGCACACACATTTACATGGTTGCAATGTTTGTCTGAGATCCGGTGCTATTTTTAGCGCAAGTGCTGAGCGCAATTAATATTTGCTGGGAGGGGACGAATTCCACTGACAGCCATCACTTGCGCACAAACCTAGCACTATGGGACCGACAGAGGGCGTTATGAGAAAAGTAGCTACCACTGCATTTCAAGTGTAACATTGTTGGTAAAAAAACACTGAAAATCTCACTTTTCAGATATGCTACCCCAGTGTAGTTATACACCTGCATGAGATTGAAGTATTATGACTTGCATCCAATAAGTTACCTCTTGGAGGAAACTATAACCCTTTTTCCGTAAATGGTCGCCAGTGGAAATCCTTCCCAGCAATTAGGTACACAGCTATATATCTCAGTGCCAAACACGACTATAAACAAGACTTTGTGGGGTGCTGTGGCCTAGCATGTCCAAAGATCGTTGTGGGTTCGAATCCAGCCTTGGGCTAGTGGTGCTTGCGTCCTTGGGCAAGACGCTTTGTCATATATTGCTCCTCTTCACCCAGGTGTAAATGGGTACCGGTGAGGGTAGAGATGGCTTTGTATGCTTGTTTAGCCCTTGTCTTGTGCGCTTCGCAGGCAGCCGGGGCTGTATACTCCCATCAGGGAGTTGATATTGTTTCAGTATGTGGGGCCGATGACCAGGGATAATAATGGTAAATCGTCATGATCTAGATGGAATGGCGCATAAACCTACTATTATTATTACATAAGCACTTAGGTGTGTCCTCATCTTGACATGATCGCTGAAGTTGAAGTAATTCTTACCGCAGGTTGATCCATAGTAATCCTGTGTGCAGACACAATACCTGTGTCCATGCCCATCTCTGTCATAGTAACATGTGCCTCCATTTTCACATACAGCACCTGTACATGGTGTACTGTCAGTCGTAGCTGAAACAAAATCAGTTTGGGGTTAGTGTGTTTTAGTCCACAATGACTATTAAACTCATCGTAACTTACTATCAATCGTAGGACTTACGATGCGTTGAGCTCTATGTAGGATATGATGGGTTATCCTTGTAACTCAAGATACGATCGATCGTAGGGCTTCGTGAAATCGATAATCGGTTGCCAATTTATATCTAATGCAGTTACTCGAACTGCTACGGAGCTCCACGAGTGCCATTCCACTTATCCAGGTAACCACGTAGTTTTTCTCACTAAATCGACTTATTAGCCCTATATAATCGACTTATAGAGATTATTTATTCGTACAAGATGGCAATTAGTGAAAACTAAGAAGTCGACATATCCTGATGTAATTTATCTCGCCAGGACGACTTACCATAAGAAGGAAGTCGACTTGTCCTGATAGTTCACCGTACCTTGCAAAGACGACTTACTTAAACTGAGGTTAGGCCTACATCAGGATAAGACGACTTTTGGGATTCACTTGGTTGACTTGGCCAAATAAAATTATCAGGAGAAGTCGACTTCTCGTTTTCGTTAAAAGTCATCTTGCTGAGATAATTTGAGCCAAGACGAGTTCTGAATTTAGTCATTGGTCATTCGAATTGATCGATGGTCAATGGGTTTCATCGGGTTTCATTCGTTATCGTCAGATGTCACTGGAAATCTTTTTATAGGCCTACATAATATAATGATCGAATTCGTCTTTGGTCAACCGATTTCAAGAATTTGTCGTTCAAATTAAACTAATCTGGCTGTAAACAGCTTTGTGAAAAATCTTACATGAGCCCTTTTCGGGTGAGATTCTTTCACTTGCTCTCATGATTCCGAACAGTCTTACACCACTTTATACTCCGAATATAACGTAGGCAAATGGCTGCAAAAAGGGCCATACAACAAAACCAGGACAGACATGGGATTATTGGTGCTTTTGAAAATGATGATGTGGACTTTAGTTTCCGAAAAAGATGTGAACATATGAATACATTTTCTTTTGATTTGAAGTATAGGCCTAGACCTATTTATTTCTGATGATAAAACCTTATTTCCTCTAGAATCACCGAACTGAATGTATACACATTCAAAAAGGCTATACATTATTTGAATATACATGTATAAAAAATCACATCACAATTCTCATTTCGGGTATGTACCTGGATGCCCATAAACTAAAGAACGACTGAAACAACCTGAATGGTTCATTAAAGAAAACATTTAACGCATGAAAATGAAATAAAATGCGATAATGATTCGGAATAAGAAATTGAATGCGTGGTGACAAAAATTAGCGTTCATTTGCCAAAATTGGCCGAAAAACTACATGGTAAAACAGGTGGTTTCCACCATGACATGGAATTGAGCGGGATTCGAATCCGCGACCTGCGGAACACCGTACCGGCGCTCAATCTACTGGGCCTTCAGTGACCAATCTCAATCAATATTTATGTGCCTGTTTTATCAAAGACTGAGTCCATCCATTCTAGATGACACTAGCCATTGGAAACGGCCAATGTTTTCACATACTAGACCAGCTTGAAACTTAGCAGGACATTAATATAGTATACTCTTTATAGGCATACTGTAATAGCCTAAACAACTGTCTTATTACAATATAGAAAGCAACAATTACTATAACTAAATGGTATGAGTGAAACTTACGTGTAAATGACCGCCGTGGCTTTGGTTCATTATTTTGAATTCTTGCAAAATACAAACCTTTCTTTAATTCAGTAACAAAACCGAACATAATTTGGCAACAGCAAACTCACCTGCATGCTTAACTAAGGTAACTTGTTTATCGAAAGGTAACTACCAAGGCAATTAAAAGCGCTACATGACAGCTCCTTTTTAACAAAAAGATGCATCGAAATTTAACATTGTAAAGGCGACAGAGTTACGGTCAATTAATGTAACGAATACTTCGCAACTGGCGAGTATAGCACTATACTGCTAACACTATCTGTGCGTACATTTGACTTGTAATTAGTCCCGATGCCAATCACTGAAACGGGCAATATATTTATTGCGTCTACATAATATACAAACAGGTACAAGGTTTTAATGGCAATGATAATAGCCGTGGTCAAACTGAGAAGCGAAATCCCTAGTTGTGCTGTTCAACAAGACAGTGTTTAACAATGGTTAGTTTTCATAGGCATGCGTGTTCATTCCAGTATTTAAAATTTAGCAACACATTTACCGCACTCAATTCCAATTTGGGCTGTTTTCCCCGAAACCCATGAACTGCTGGGTCTCTAGGACCAATTGTCCATAGAACTGAAGAAAAAAAGGTTCCCACCACATCACTATAGTTATTGTCAACTTACATTATTGAAATACGTTATGCTCAAAAGGAACTTTATTCCATTGTGCTTTAGGTAAACAAAATATTCGCAGTAGGGGGCGTTCTTTTTATTCTGTTATCGCCTTGGGGACAAAACGCCTTAGAGCAACAATTTTTTCCATGTTAAAATCCGAGCCAGGACAATGAGCAAACAAAGAAAAGTAAAGGGAAAGTCCCTTAGTAACCCCAACTAAATCCTCTAATCATAAATACTCTTATTAAAGGTTTACGGTAATCAAAACTCATATGAAGTTAAATACATCTGTATTGTTATAAAACTCAGCCTATATTAAATATTGTATTTAGAAAAAGGAGGTATTTTAGACCCATAATTTAGCGCCCCACTCTTCACGAAGGAAAACCTTGCTTACGTCACATGCAGAACGCCACGCAGTATACTGTGGTGAGAGCCTATACTAGTTCTGTAGGTGACGTCACTTGCTAGTGTTGTGTGGATCGGTTCAAAGGGGGACTTTTTGGCGGGCTGGGCATATTTTGTAACTTCTTGGTCAAAATTAAGCACCAACATAGGAAACTATAATGTATATAGTCATTAATTATGTATTAAGCAATACTTTTAAAGCACTTTCACCCCTTTTCTAAGCTTTCTTAGCCATGCGGAGAAAGCAAAGAGTTGAAGAACGCAATGATAAAGGGTATACGACTGATTTTGTCTAAATCGTTAGTAATGAGTAATATGGGTTCCAGCTACTGGGTTTAAATAGAGGAATATATATTTTACCAAATCAATGCATACTAAAATTGACCAAATCTGGTTAATATATCAAACGTTACGAACCAACATTGATTTTCTTGATATAACTTACCAGTCTGACAGGAGGTTCCAGTATAACCATCTCTGCAACCACATGTCCAAAACAGACCCCCATAATATGAAAGGAACACGTTGCAGTCACCATCGTTTTGACACGGTCCACTTGCACAAACGTCCACGTAGTCTGCAATACAAATATAAATAAGGTGTAAACAGCAACAGCAACATCAGCAGCAACAGTAACAGCAACAACCGCCCACAAGAAACGAAAAAAGTTTCGCTGAATCGAATTTCTGCCTCATTACAGCTAAAGCATTAGCAATTTTGTACACAGTTCAGGCAAACGTCAATATCGTGCCTTTCCATTTTCTCCGTCTCCCCTTCACCTTTCTCTCTTTCTTTGCCTTTTTTCCGCGTCCTCCATTTTTTTGCTTCTCCGTCTCCATTTTAATTTGTCCCCTGCCCCCTCCCCTAATACAAATGATTGTAATTATAAAAGCATATATACGGAATAATTATTTCTTTACTTGAACAAATGATTTTGTGACAATTATTGTTAATTGACAACTTTTTATCAGAAACGTTTTCATCTAATGGTAAATGAGAATCTCACTTAGAAAATTCGGAATCTTCAAAAGTTAAGGGGGACATGTGCCCCGGGCGCCACTTTTTAGGGGGCGCACAAAACGCAAAGGAAAAAAGAAGACAAAAGGAGCTGTACTGCTGAAGTTATTGGCAAACTAATACGATGAAGTTTTAACAAAGAAAGAAAGAAAGATTCCAATTTCAAGTTGTCTGATTGTTTTTTCATTGCCATCAGAAGTTAAAATCAGGAGCACAATCTTAGCGCTTGCACCAGGCGCCATTGTTCCTATAGACACGTCACTATTGAGCTTGTTATAGGCCGTGTCTTAATTGGCAAGACTAATTATCACGATCAACGGACGTCTGTCCAAGAAAATTATAGCAATAGTCGGTTTTCGAGATAAAATTAATTTTGTCATCATTGGGTAAATGGCAATCGCAAAGTTAGCTCCATTGCTTTCGATAGAAGAGCATACAGTCATGTCTAACTTACCGCACCGTGTACCGATAAAGCCAGTAGGACAGATACATAATAAAGTATCATGTACATTGTGACATGTCCCTCCATTCTCACAGTAACCAGGCACGCAGGTGACGTCGTCATAGTGCCCGTATGGATCTGTATACCAAGAGTAAATACCAAGACAGAAAGTGACGTGTTTAGTTGGTTTTTTAATCACCCAGAAACAATGATATAGGTCAACCTGTTAGTCTTTGTCATTCGCCAAAAAAGGAATAATGAGCTTGTAGATGACCAATGAAAGCCTCCCTCCATTATCATTACAAGGAAATACTGGAAGTATACAGTGCCTTCAGCAGGCGCGTTTCTACGGGGGCTGGGGGGGGGGGGGGGGTGGCTGTTGCCCCCCCCAAAAAAAATGTTGTCTAGCCCCCCCCCCCCCCCAAAAAAAATGCAAGTGAAAAAAAATTCTTGAAAATACTGGATTTGTTTCCGTTATTAAGCGCCAATTACATAAAAAACGCGTTTTGTGGGCTATAATGTGCATATTTTTCGACCGCTATTAAGACATATCGCAGAAGCGAGTGTTAGAAGAACCCAAAATATTGGGTCTTCTAGCCCCCCCCCCAAAAAATGGCTCTTCTAGCCCCCCCCCCCCCAATTTTGGATCTAGAACCGCGCCTGGCCTGCAGGTAATAGCCTTTAGAATAATTGTTGCTCATCCTATTTGTTTCTAAGCCATGCAGGTCTCAATCTTTAATCCAAACATCTCGCTGAGAAAACACGTTTTGGTTGTCTCCTTCCCGCCTTTTATTGCTATTGAAAATCGACATGTTTCCAGAGTAATATTATATACATTCGGCATGGTAATATCGCCACATACACATAAAATAAACAGCATGGTTAATTTTTGATATTGAAATTAATGATTCCTAATAAATATCATATGAATAATATGTCCATCCAATCTGAAGTTTCGCACATCTTTATAATACAAGCATGCAACTTTTCCTCTGATCAGTTGATTTCCTCTTTTTTTTTCACCCCAACTTTACAATAAAAATAATAATAAAGGCATTATATAGCGCTCAGACAATGCTAACAGAGCGCTTTATGCCATTGGAAATAGAAAAACATTGGACAAGATTGGAAAAGATTGGAATTTCCTCGTTTTTTGTTCAATCCGAGTTGCATGCCTGATATTAGTAAATTTACAGGATATAATGAGTAGGCCTACTACAGGACGTAAAACCTATAGCCAGGTCAATAACAATGCAGTCAGCTTGCATCAAAAGTACTAACAACCTATACCCACCCCCAAAACAATGAACACAATATTCTGAGCAATTATTGTAAAATTAAACAATGAAGTGACTTGGCTCTAAAATTTAATACGTCATGTTGTAGAGAATCGGGAAACGTTCACAAAAAGGAATTGATTCTTGAACTGGAACTCTAGTACTCTACACTATTAAAATATACATACAATCCTTCCCAAGGTTTATTTCATTCATTCTCCCTTATAATGCACTTTATCGAGGTCGATAACCAGGCTTCTCGTGTGAGTTTGGATCTGGTAATGACTGATGGTTTAGGTATATAACGATCTTTATACAACACCTACCTGTTGACACTACTGTTTTAAACTGCAGAGTCATCACAGCTACCACCACAATAACTTTCAGACCGTAAAACCGACCAGCCTCCATCCTAAGACTTTCTCCCGCCTAGTGATTTGTAACTTCCTCTGAATACTACACACCATTAAACACCTTCTGAAAACTATACAACTACAGTCCGTAAACCAGAGAAGATTTTACAGGAAAATGAAATTCAGCATGAAACGCGGACGATTCATTGCGCTCATTGAGAGGTGGTGTCAAATATCCAATATAATTATATGAAATGCAGTTTGCTGTGATAAAAATGAAAGGAACCTTTCGTACCATAAGTACCAGTTACTGTTTTGTGCACGCACTCACAGTTTGTATCGTTACGATTGAGTGCACTCAGCCTTTTCATGGATTTTGAAAGGGAAATTTGCTGGGAAAGTTGCAGTGGCATGATATTATAATAGTTGAATAAGTGACGTAACGATTATTTTTAGAAAACGTTTCCATACATGGCTATATATGGGCATGTACGTGTCAGATGAATAGTGCTTTGAGCGTATGCAAACAAACAGAATAAAATCCCCAAACAAGATTTGATTGGAGCATGTAAATAAGACTGTTTCCAAGTGACCACACAAAGTTTGAAATATGAAATAATTTTGATAATAATACCGAGCTAGATTATCAATCGAAGTTTATGATAAAATTGTTGCAGGAGACAGCCCATGCCCCACTCAACCCTCTCGGCTCTCAGTGAGTCCAGACTCCAGAGCGATGGGAAAGTGGAGATATAATTACACTCAATTCAATGATTATAAGGTTGAATTTGTCCTCAGTTTTGTCACACTATCTATACCTGGATGACGATACAATGAAAACAAAAGTTCCGTGTAACAATCTAGGTCTAAGTTGTAGAGCAACGGCTTAGAGGTAGTATCATACTTTGGTGTCTGTCAAAGAAATGCAGATTCATGAGCAAAAATATCAAGAAAGATACAGTAACAGTCATATGTGACATTTTCTGTCCCATACGGTGCCAACTTTTAGTGAAAAAGAAAACAGTGAGAAACGCTCATTGTATTTTTTGTTAAGTCTTTTCACTTTTGTTTTTGATCTTAAAAAGGTTAAAATTGGTCTTACTCTAATCAGGAAAAATACAGCATTTCAGGCAGAATAATTATGTTTAACAGTATGTTTCTACCATTACCATCTTTATACCCTGTAAGTTACAGGTAAATATATGAAGGTTTCTGTTTTGGTATGCTACCAAAGTATGATACTAAATTTGAATCGATGTGGGATAATAAAATCACTTGCACTTGCCAGGATTTAGTCAAGAAAGTTATCAGACTTGAGTCTAGAATCGACCCCTACAGCAGTACAATAATAAATGTCAAATCATATATGTATGAAAGAGCGACGAACAATCCCATTGACGTCATTGAACAGGGAACAATATGCTTTACTTTTATACTATACAATTTCTTTCCAAACACGGTAGGGCTGCTGCATGGTACCGGTTAGTACTAGGCGTCAATGTTATAGATGACCGCCTTTGAAAGAGACAGGTTACAAAAGGCTGGGGTGAACGTGAAATGGCATAGATGATTATCAATGATACAAGTTCATGTGCATTATGTATAAGATGTGGTATATTGATATTCACAGCCGAATTTAAATTATCAGATTAATCACGTTGAAAAGTACGTTCAAAAATAATGTAACCAATGTAAAATGTACAGGTACACATTCATATTGGAACTAAATGGTGAGCAGAAAAAGTGGGAAGGTCATTCAGGGTCACCCACCAAGTATTGTGTCGATATTTTATTGATAAATTGATTTTTGCAACTCGCACACCATTTCACTGGTGCAGACGGGATAAAAAAGTTGTTTGACAGCCACTATAACTAGTATACGTCATTCGCTATTATTGTACACGGTTGGTGCCATGCTAGAAATCACGTATGTCAAGCTTATTGTTCAAGCTTCCTTGTTGACGAAAGTTGCCTTCTACACTTTCACAATTTTAGAGACCGTGGATTTCCAATTTTGCACAGGAACACCATGATGGGTACAGATTGTAGATCTACTTGTTTTGCTGTGATTTTATTGGCATTACTATACGTGCCTGAGATTGACTGTGGATCCCAATTATGGTCAACGCCCGACTACGAATGGGACGGTGGATGGGAACACTTACTCGGTAAGATGAAGGATAGGCTTCCAATATCAAAACTAGCTCAAATATTAACGTCTGCATCTGTCTAAGGAAACCTTGAGCTATTTCACATGTGGCACTGGATTAACTGCAGGCTGTCAAAAATAGTTAAGCACAGTGTAGAATTGGTAACATACCCAAACAGAGATGTTCACAGATTTACGTATGACTTTCAGGGTATGAAGATGGTGCTGGTAGAAACATACTGTTAAAATATTTCTGCCTGAAATGGTTAATTTATCCAGGAAACAAAGACCGAAAACAGTTTTGATCTCGGGGTAAGATCAGAACCATTCTTTATGTTTCATAAGAAAAGTTGAGTGACTCAGATGTCCGATTGAACTCAAATTCTCACAGGTTTATCATTTGATGTCCATGTTGGATTAGACAAAGTATGAGTGCTGTTCTGTGTTTACCAATCATGTATTATATCTTTAAAGCAGGGAGTACACATGCCGTTTTGATCCCAGCAGGATCCTCGAAAAGATCCTGTTGGGGTGGAAACATCAGGCCCTCCTAACAGTACACAGAGCATTATATTAGTTTATGACCATTTTTCAGCAGTAATGATGAATAATCTAGCCCAGTGGGACACAAATCATTGTCATTGACACCTGTCCAAAAGTCACTGGTGTCGATTTCTTTTCATGATTGGGGGGGGGGGGATGATTGGTGATTTGGTGTCCTATGCGAGGGAGCGAAGCGACCAAACGGGGGGAGTCTGTGGGAGGTGGGATACCCCCTCCCAAAACCAGGGACTTTTTTAATAAAAACAGAGTCGAAAAGTCGCATTTTAGAGCATTTAAAAACGATATTCAGAAGAATTAAACATAGTATTCACTGTAAAGACTAAAAAAACAACAAGGATCATGTAATATTTCTATACAATAAACTTGAATGATATTCAACCTCGAAATATTGGGGGGATGATAATACACACCACCCCCCCACCTCAAATATTGGGGGGGGGGGGGATATATCCCTCCATTCCCCCCGGGATCGACACCCATGCCAAAAGTACAGCATTTATCCCCCCATAATACTGTATTATTATTCATGTTGCCCCCTTCTCTACAGATTGTTCTACCAACGTATGTCAGAATGGAGGCACATGTTTGTATGAGGTCCTTGGCTTTCACTTGTGCCAATGTCCGTTGACACACACCGGCTGGGAATGTGGTAGGCTCATGTCTAGTCATTTTATAACAAACAGTTTTGATATTGTAGGCCTAACAGTCTGTATAACGGCTTGTGGCACTCTCAACTTGTTAAATTTAAAATGGACGCGAAACATTACATTATTATGCCAGTTACATTGCTTGTTTCTTTTAGGAGTCAATTTAACATTACCTCCGTTGAAATTAAAAGTTCTTCGTGGCGAAACAAATTCCAGTTTAATACTCATTAACATCTAACAGCCCTGTAATATTAACATATATTCAAGGGAAATTAACACCCTAAGACAACAGGCTTTGTGTGCAGCTGCTCCTTACTTCTTTGATCCACCAAATTTCTTCCCTGGCATATTCCAAAGCTCCAATTAAAACCCATTTAGAACCATGCATTTGGGTTACATTTGAAGAGTGTCTCTTTTCGTGACTGTTTACATTTCGATTCATAGTGTTCATTTTACAGAATTAATTTATTTCATAGAATCATATTGCTTTTTACCACTTGTGAATTTTAAAAAAGTATTTATCTTATTTATTTTTCATCTGTGTTTATCTTCAGCCAATCCTTTAATAGTGTCATGCTCTCTCAAAACGGTCGTAATAGGCCTATAGGTTAAATGCACTAGATTATCATCATTTGGATTATTACATTGAGATAAGAGAATATGCGTTTCAGCATTTTTATTACATTCTGTGTAAACGTATTGACTTTCCCAAAGCTCGATTCATCAACAACAATAACAGCAACATTAGCATCAACAGACTGTAGCTGTATATAAGCGTTTCTCGATTCCGATATATCGTTCGGTTTTGAATCTGGCTTGATCTGATTGGCAATTATAGACCCCTCAAAAAAGATTCTGCAACTGAAGTTTGAGGGATGATATCTCTTGAAAGGTGAAACTGCATGGTATCATTAGAAAGCTTCATTTATTCCTCTTTACAATGATGTCCCATCTGTTGTGATTATGTAATCATGGAATGTTCATTTCTTCTGAATGAAGGGCAAAAGGCAAATTGCTGATGCAGCAATAAGAAATGTATCACCACTCAAACTTGAGTTGCATAACTTTTTTGAAGAGTTAAGTTATAGGCTTATAAATATTATGGACTTACTGCATCGGGAATGTTCATTTCATCAATATTTTAATACAGAAATACCGAATGGCTGTCATAGTAATCCGTGTAATAATGGCGGTTTTTGCGACACTGACTTCACCACATATGCATTTTATTGTGTCTGCCGTGATGGATGGACGGGAGAAACTTGTCAAACTGGTAAAATATTCCTTTGAAAATATTGTTTTTCTTAGTGATATGTCTTTGCTGAGAGTGATCACTAATTAATACACGGTGTATAATGTCCTAAAACATAGGTCCCTATCATTGTTCACATGAATCACTCTGCATAGTGTAAAATTTGACGTTCAGTAAATAATAATCCCTTTGATAGCTTTATCCATTACAATACTACCCTGTATTAATAATCACCATGTCATGGTTTATTGGGAAGTTTGTAAAAGAAAGATTTGAGGCTTTGCATGGTGACAATTGGTATGTGGATCAGTTTGCGGAAACACCATGTAAGAATCGTTCGTAAATTTTTGCGCTTCTATTTCGTTCGCACTTCTCGTAAGTATTTCCCGATGATGGCTAGAGCAGGATAGTCGAAACGTTGAAACCTTACGAGAAGTGGCGAACGATATAGAAGTGCGAAAGTATACGAACGATTCTTACATGTTTCCGCAAACCGACCCACAAGTTTGTAAAAGTAACGTCATACATGCTAGTATAATTGTTAGTACATTTTTTTTTTACAATCGAGTGGGTATCTCACTGGGCGGTGTCTGCTTACGAACGTTGCGATTTTTTGATTCGCGGACAAATTTTGAACATATTGCGAATTTCTTTGCAAATTAAAAAACAGAACTGTTTGCGACAATAAAAACTGTTTGTGAACATTATTGCATTATTTTTGTATACGAAACCTAACGAAACCCCAAATGTGCTACGTTCACTCACAAGCAGTCGCTGCTTAGTGAGATGCCCCTTTAAGATAAAGGGCTGAAGTATGATTTCAAAGCATAGAAATAATTATGTTGATGATGGAGGTTTTTAGGGTTCAAATTATGAGTAAAGTGAGGAAAATGCAAGTCTTATGTCATTTGTATCGGTGTTCGCTTAGATGTAGCCTGCATTTCCAGTTACTTATATGAAATTAAGACGGGGTCGATCGGGGACTGTATTTTACATAGTATGAAGATGTCATCATCTTTTAGGACAAATGTCTTGCAGAAATTGATGTGTTATTATTGTTCAATGTTTGTAGCTGCAGATACAACAATGTGTACAGACGTCAGCTGTCAGAATGGTGGCACTTGTCTGCATTATGAAACTAGTACATTCTGTGAATGTGCCAGAGGCTTCTATGGATTCAACTGTGGTGAGAATACATAAAGCTTGACTCATTGAGCAAAGTCATTGAAGGTGGTTTGCCAGGCACGCATAGTTGTCTGCGCTGTTAGGTTTTACAGAGTTTAATAAGACAAATTTTATTAAAAGTTATCTCAAGCCCCTCGCGAGGTGTACAACTCGCGGCTAAGCTATCCTCTGAAATAGTAGAACGATTTTCACTGTCAATCTGTGTGGCATATTACAACTTCAAACTTTTCATGAACTTTATTCAGACCTTGCCTCTAATTTGGTTCAGTTCGACTCTTAAACGTTTGTCTGAATTGGAATACGGGCGTTTTACAATAGTACGCCACCATGAGTTTGCAATGTGTTAGCCAATTTGTCGACAAACTGCCACACAAATCTTCCCACATGCGCAGTTTAATTGTCGACAAAATTAATTCCGCGCATTGTGATTGGCCAACGCGTTGCAAACTCATGATGGCGCACATAGGACTTGCATAACGGTCATTTTGTTATACGAGTGTCCCAGGCAGTTGAAAGTTTACAATGTGCATTTTTGATCATTGGCTTTCCTTGTAGTTTTGCGTCTACTCAAAGAAGCAGGATATTCAACATTTTTTTATGATACACTTTATATAGCTCTCAACAAAGAGAGGAATTAAGCTCGCAAAGACTTTTGTTCTTCTTTTTCCCCAAACTGAAGTTAATTTCTACTTAATTCTCATATTTTTATTACAGAATACAGCTATGGTGATTCCTGTGATAATGAGCGTGCGCCGTGTGCAAATGGTGGCACGTGTTTCTCTGATGGGTATGAACGCTATTGTCAATGTACTCCCACATGGGCGGGAAGGAATTGCACTCAACGTGAGTAGAACGAGGCAAATTACATATCATCACTTCATGTTTTTACGTACTATAATGGGATATGAGAGAATACCAATCAATTTCACTCGCTATAGAGAAGCTCACATAGGTGGGCATATGTGGCAAGTGCGTGCACTCGCCTCTCACCAATGTGGCCCGGGTTCGATCCCGGCTTGGGTCATATGTGAGTAGAGTTGTGTTGGTTCTCTCCTATGCTACGAGGGTTTTTTCTCCGGGTTCTCCAGTTTTCCTCCCACCACAAAAATCAAACACTTTCAATCTCAGGCTTTACTCCGTGATCATTATATGGGTTGATATGGATGGCAGCCAAGGGCACCCATGAAAGCCTGCTACTCGATCACGTTGAAGTCGCATCCTTCGTAATTCAGCATCCCAGCTGCGAGTAAGGATGATTGGCCCCCAAATTATTATTAATATTATCCAGAGAATAAGTGAAAATTGCATTTCTCGACACATGAGCGAGTGAAATTGATTGGTATTATCTCATATCCCTCAAAAGATGTGGTCGTTTTGTGTCGAATGGAGACGGAAATGAATCGGAAATTGCATAATACGTGAACTCCAAAACGGCACCCAGAACTGAACCAAAATGCATTTAGCTAGTACATTCTATCTTTTCCCGAAGGAAGTGCAATTTATTTCAATGACATCAGCTGCTGATATTGTTTTTGTATTGTACCTTTAGCTATTTCAGCAGCCTCCCTATGCGAAAGCTTTTGTGAGAATGGTGGATCATGTATCATACGCGATCGCCGTAGTGGGCCAACATGTCACTGTGCACCAGGATGGCAAGGACTACATTGCTCCAAGCCTAAGAACGAACATACAGGTAGGGTATAATTACACAAGCATAGAAAGACGAAATCCTGCAATAGATAGGAATAATAATCTTGAAATGAAGCTTGTTTACACTTTCCTCTCAATCAGCAAACTGCATACCGCCCTCATTGGCAGCCAACAGGCTTCAGTATGACAGCCATGAAATAGAATGCCATTGCCAACAACATCACACAAGACATAATAAACCCATATCATTTATCATACGGTGCCAGTGGATATAAAAAGAGGCCTTGTCTACAATTACAACAATTCATGTTTTAATTTTGTTTTCTGCCTGAAATGCTTTATTGATCCTTTAAAGATACAAAACGGTAAAAGGTTGAAAAATACTGTGGACGCTTTTCATTGTTTTCTCAAAAAGTGGCCACCGTATGGGACTGAAATTTTCACAGATGACTGTTACTGTGTCTTCCTTGATATTTTTGCCCATGAATCTGAATTTGCAAATGAGGCTTGCCCTTCACCGACGTGGATGAGCACTGTATATTCAGTGCTTGTGAGAGCACTTGAAAAAAAAAAATCACATGCTTGCTCAGGTGGGATTCGAACCCACGATATTGGATTCTGAATCTGATTTAATATATCTGAATTTATTTGCCAAAAACAAAGTATGATATTATCTTTCAAGTTTCTTGTTCAATTGCCCAGATCCCGGAACAGCGCAGGACTCATGTACCTCAATACTAGGCTATGAATGCGGTAGACACGGGCAGTGTGTATCTGATAGGCGTCATGGTGCTAAATGTGCATGCAGTGATGGATGGCATGGAGAGCGATGTGACAACAATCAATTCAGTACGTGTTGATAAATGCTTCAGCAGATTGCTGTATTCAGGACCATAATACATCATTTTAAAGGGCATGTACAACATTGGTAACAAACCAAAGCAGTGTTTTCACATTTACGTATAACTTTCATGGTAAGATGGTGCTGGTACAAACATATCGTTAAAATATTTCAGCCTGAAATGGTGTATTTATCCAGAAAGAGTAAAACCAAACACCAAAAACATTTTTGATCTTGGCAGGATCAAAAATTCTTCTTAACGTTTTGTAAGAAAAATTTAAATATTTTTTTTCGGGACTCAGATGCCCGCAGATTGAGCTTCAATTTTCACAGGTTTATTATGTCATGTTATACATGCTGGATTAGATAAAGTGTGAGTGCTGTTCTGTGACCTTTACTAATGTTGTACACGCCCAATTATTCAGAATTCGATTTTTAAGATATTGGTATAATCATTAAGCATATTTGTGTGACTTTATGTACGTTCCCAAATTCACAGAAATGTTGGCTGTCGTATGAACCTGATAAATATTTAAACTTTCAGACCGAAAATAAACAGTGACGTTTTAATCCTGTGCAATACATTTGATAATTTTGGTGTGATCAGGTGTTAAGCTGAAAGAATCGAAAATGTGAAATTGTCTATAATATATATGTATCATTGTAATCCACTATTTGCGCCAAGGAAGCAAGTGACGTATAATAATACGTGGTTGTCTTGCACCATGGATATGAGCTCGTGACGACATGTTGTGTCCAAGGCAGGGCATTTCTCATGGCCGAGTCTCCATTATCCACAATATTAGCAGTTTTGTCCCAAACATTGCACTCGACATTGGTAGTTGGCACATATTCTCAGTCCTTGTCTATATTAAACAGTACATGACACATCAATACAGTTAATTGTTTGAAGCTATTTTGATGGATCTTTTGTACAACACTTTGATGTTTCAGATGCTGAAACCGCACAAGATTTAAGCGGTAAGTAAAATATGAGTTTAATATAGGGTGCATTCGTTTAGCTAACACGGGTCAGCCCTTAGTGGGAATGGTCGTGCTATACTGCACAAAACAAGCGAGAGAATGGGGACGAGGTTGACTGGTGTCGACCCGGGGGAGCTAAACGAATGCACCCATAATGAAGTTGAATCATGTAGGGGCCTATATATGTACCAGGTCACCGGTATTAGCATTCCAACACAACAGAGCAAAAACAATGGAATGTGACGAGATTTTTATTCTAGTTTTGAAAAAAAGAATGACATTACAATTTATCAATAATATTTTCTCAATATAAAGTAAAGTAACCTAGTCACCATGCTGTCACCTGTCAAAAAAACCCATTTCATGACTGAAATCAGTCAATGACATTTGCAACTTTCAATTGTTTGCATGCCACAAATAATGCGTGCGGGTAATTTGCAATGTGCAAAGTTCCTCTTGCTCTTTCATGCATGCTTCTAAAGGGACATCAATGACGATATCCACTTCAATAATGACATTGAATTTGATTTGTGCCCTGAAAAGTGGAAAGTGACGACATATTTGCGACATTTCCTTTTATTTCAGACTATTTTCGATTTGAGTATGAAAAATAGAATACATGATTGGTAAAGCCTCACCGAACAGCACCCACACTTTGCTTGATCCTGCATGAGATGATAAACTTGTGAAAACTTTAGCTCAATCGGACATGCGAGTCACGAGAAAATAGCGAAAAACCTGACAAATAGTTTCCTTTAAAACATAATGAGTGATTTTGATCTTACCCAGATATGAAAACTGTTTTCGGTCTTTGTTTCTATATCTGGATAAATACACCATTTCAGGCGGAAATATTTGAAGGGTATTTTGTTACCTGCATCATATTCATACCCTGAAAGTTATACGTAAATCTGTGAACATTTCTGTTTTGGTCTCTTACCAAAGTATGATACAACCTTAAAGTTTGACTATGTTTAAGGATATATCAAATTGAATTGTCAGATTATGTTTGTAGTGAGGTGAATCTGTTCTACTTCACAGGTCCAATAATTGGAGTATCGATCAGCGTTGCACTGTTTTTCATACTTGCTTCGGTTTGCATCATTGCTTCAAGATTGGCTAATGCCAGGTAAGAATGCAATGAAGATCTTTTGGTGGATAGATTTTTTTAATCTAAGGGTGAATCCATAATCAGCTGTCATTATGACGTCTCCCTCAGCCATAATAATGTTTATATATTTACGATTACAGGCATAGCCAGAATCGCTCAATATTACAATAAACACATTGATTGTCTAGAGGCACTTCGAGAAACGTTTAATTCAAACTTTATGTTTTTATTTGAGATGAATGTCAAGTGCCATGGGGTTATAGGGCGACATATTTTCAGCAGAGGGCGTGCACCTAATGCCACCACGTGTGTTTATACAGTAGCTTCACTGCTGCCAATGATAGGCATATGCGTGTGGGAATGTATCGATAATTTTCAGTATCAATCAATACCTTATTATAAATCAATTATTTCACTTATTTGACCATTGTTTGGTGTATATACTTTTTCTATTGCCTTCAATTTCGATGTTCTGTTTTATTATTTGAAATCTTTACTAACAACTGGGGATTTGATTCCGTAAGGCTTAATCTGTCGCAGGAATGATTCGAGATTTCAGCGCCAAAAGAACCTAAATCTAAACAT
This sequence comes from Astropecten irregularis, assembly GCA_963971285.1. Classification (NCBI taxonomy): domain Eukaryota; kingdom Metazoa; phylum Echinodermata; class Asteroidea; order Paxillosida; family Astropectinidae; genus Astropecten; species Astropecten irregularis. Next base: position 3,693,990 of record OZ020247.1, on the reverse strand, counting down.
CCATTGGTCAGAGAACTTGAGAGAAGGCATCAGGGTGTTTTTGTTTTATTTTGAGTCATGTTGATTAGACTGCAAATCCTCATTTGAACGTACTGCCATGCGAAGCCTTTAAAATGGTTTTATCCTCCTACTTTTTCTAGGCGTTTCCCGTCACGTGTTCAGCGCCCTGTCTCTGCTGCTCCTGTGCCGTCGATGATCTATGATCCAGGCATACACACCGATGGGTTTGTCCAAGCCGTACCATACCCAGCCAGTCATACTCCAAAGAACCCGTACAGCTCTGACCGATACCTAAAGACCAAAGTGCCACCGCGGTACACTTCTCCTCCTAGCCGGAACCAATCCCAGGTGATGCAGAGCCAAAGCCGTACATCAGTGACCCGGAACCCTACAGCCGGAATATATGACTATGCATACGAGCCTGGGTCACGTGCTAAACAGTCCTCTATGCTTGCACCACAGGGCGGCAAATTGGGACACGACTACGCCTATGCTAAGTCTAATGCAGCCTACCAAACACCACCGGTATATTCTAAGGCTCTGTCATTGGGACAGTATAAGACTCCTCGTACAGGTAGTTCAGAGATATCAGAACATGTCTACCAATCCATGTCAGACTACGCTGAAAAACCAGGCAGCATAGTTTCTAATGGTAAATCTGGCCCTTCAGTAAAATCAGTAGGCTCACGACACTCCTCTAAGAAATAGGCTTTAATGAACGTGAGGCAAAAATGCTGATCATATAAGAACAAAGGTTAGCCAGGAATTTGACTTTGATCTTTTAATCAAGCATATTGGGGGGTCAGTTTTTAATCTGATGTACATTATATATGGACTACAGTCCACATATAGGCTCTATACTTTTACTTGATCATGTGAATGATTCTATTTCCGTGTTTGTGATAATTTTGTAGCATTTTGATTGTTTAAATCTTACCTCTTGTCATTTCTCATTGTTTTGCCCCTTTATGTTTATGCATTTTTGCTGAGTATAGCATGTCTGTAAATAACACGCATCTTCCTTTATTTCACTATGATGCTACTTGATATATCCTTTGCATTTATAGTTGGTCTTTGTTGGAACTTCTTAGGAGATACTTGGTTCATTTCACTACATGTAGTTAAATGCTCTTATTGATGAGGCAATAGTGGCAATATGCACCTAGATAATCCAATGATAAAGATTATAACAATTTGAATCATCTCAATTGTAACCTCTTATTTTTCCCATCAAATAACCACAGCGAAACTGACTAGTTAATCTTAAGTCATCGTAAAGTGAACAAAGAAAAACTCATTGGAGCGGGAATCGACCTCCGGAACGGTACGGTAGGCCGGAGATCGCTTGTTCGAATCCCTCTCCAGTCAATTTGTCTTTGTCATTTTTAATGACTCTTTATTTTTCCATGACGCTAGAACTATCTGTACAGACTACTACTATAACTACTAAATACTACTAATATTCATGTTCCTTCAACCATACAATGCTTTCCCCTTTCAGTGTTTCATGGAGACTTGGTTTTACAATCCATACGAAGTTAATTCGTTCATTATGACGAACCATATACCTTGTCCTATTGTCAAAAAGTGAGGGGAATGCTATTAAAAAATCTCTCTTAAGTACAATTACCAAGATGACCTCTTGCCTCCGTAATGGTGATTTCGTTAACTGAACGGGATAATGTATGTAAACCTAATCTTGGGACTGGTGGTAGATGAGCAAGGCCCTAGGTCATTTATTATGTTATTCAATTTACAGACATCAATATAATCTTGCTGTCTATCTTGTACCACATCTGCAACTTGTCTCCCCAGGATGTCAATGAAAAACCAGACTTAGTTAGTCTGCTATTATTTCTTTTAATTACAGGAAATAGACTCTAATTTGGGAAAAAGGTTTCTGCATAATCCAATCCAATCTTTATGCCGAGCGTACTTTCAAGAAATATCGAAACCAACTCACAGCATTTAGGCCCCAAACTGCAAAGTCCGTAGACTTTATTCCAACATAAACACGTATGAGAGATGTACCAGTATGCTGTTCAATCTTGGGACAGAAACCAGGGCCACGCGTCAAAACAATATTTCAAATATTTTCAGCTAGAGGTGAATGCAATGACCGTTTAACCCACCTTCCGAATGTGCTGTTTTAATGCATCATTGGTTATATTCTGACACTCATTTCATCTGACATCGCTTTGTACAATGACAGCCTTTATAACCAAACTATAAGACCAACATACTTGGATGTTACACTTGAATGTCGGCAAATAGGGCTTCTAATCGCAGTGAAACCAGCATATATAAACTGCCACTGGGATAAACTGCCATATAGAGCGTTTATGAAACGGATGCTTAGGCTCAGACATCCATAGGCCTATGCTGAAAATATAGGTTGTGTTTTTACTTTGAAGCTGAAGCTCTGTTTTCCTTTTCAAACCAGAGAATCTACTTCAGAACCGCAGCCAAAGGCCTGTATAAATTTTTATACCCGTTATTGCATGCAGAATGGATTCACGAATTGGAGCCTGAGCCTGAGACGGAGTCTGAGCCTCCATTTCGTAAACGCCCATAGAAACTTGTACAGTATATTTTTATGGTAAATATATATATTTTTTATATACACAGAGTTTGATAATATACCTCTACTCGAAAGCATTTTAATTTACATTTTGAAATATTTTGTTCACACAGATCATGTTATGAAATTAAAAAAATGTAAGTATGAATAATGTGAAGTGTTAATTTATTTTATTGACCGTATTCGAATTCGGGATGTGATATTATTTGCATAATTGTTCTTTAAGGGGGCGGCACGAATTTTACTTCCTGTACAGCTTAATTAAAGGTACCATCACACTTTTGTAGCATACCCAAACAGGGATCTTTACATATTCACCTATAACTTACAAGGATCAAGTATGGTGATGGTAAAAAACATACCGTTAAAATGATTCTGCCTGAAAAACTGTATATTTATCAAGAAAAGAGTAAAACCAATGACCAAAAACAGTTGGGATCTTTTAAAGATAAAAAATAATGGTGAAAAGATAAAATCCAAACTGTGGGCGTTTTTAACTGTATTTTCTCAAGTGGGCACCGTATGGGACTGGAAATTTCACAGATGACTGTTACTGTAACTGTCTGGATAATTTTTGTATTTTTATCGACAAAGACCATGATATTATTTTATATTACCTTACGAGAAGCTGTCTGGTTATTGTGAACAGAAAATGACGCCTTTTTATTATTGTTCGTAAGAATTGTCGCCCGAAATAATGTTACAAAATAATGTAGTAAGGGCGTTTACGAAACGGAGGCGTAGGCTCAGCTCAGGCTCCAGCTCTGTCATCCGTACAGGCGCGGTTCTAGAGCCAATTCTTTTTGGGGGCTAGAAGAGACATAATTTTTTTGGGAGGGGCTAGAAGACCCAAAGTATTTTGGGTTCTTCTAACACTCGCATGTGTTATTAGGGGTCGAAACATGCACCTATATCATACACTACGCATTTTGTTTTACGTAATTGGCGGCTAATAACTGAAAAGATCCAGTATTTTCAATAATTGTTTTTAATTGCATTGGGGGGGGGGGGGGGAGCTAGACTAAATTGTGGGGGGGGGAATTTTTTTTTTTTTGGGGGGGGGG
>OZ020247.1:3506638-3690145 GCA_963971285.1 Astropecten irregularis | reverse complement strand
GGGGGCTACCCCGAGCCCCCTGTAGATCCGCGCCTGCATCCGTAATGCTGAAAATTTACGTTATGTTTTTCTCATTGAAGCTGAAGCTCTGTTTTCCTTTTCAAACCAGAGATTCTTCTTCCAAACCGCAGCCAAAAACCTTTATTTTGAAATCATGGAGTTGGAGCCTGAGCCTGAGCCTCGTGATTCTAACCCCCATTAGTAACGAACACAGTTCAGATTAACATTTTCGTATGTTATTGATGCATTTCATTTTAACAACTGCGACCGAAATTCGCATTTCAGCGATATTACTTTTCAGACTGAATGAAAAAACAAAAAAGGTGATGTTTTGATCAAAATGTATAGTCGCAACACAGATCCCACGGCATCCATTACTGCGGTGTCCCCGCCCGCCTTTCTGCGACAATAAAAGAATGTACGCTCCGCCGCACTTACAATAAATACACTGAAGGCCAGGGCGAGTTACAGGAATCACATGTCGGATTCGTGTACACCGTTTAGGCGTCACGACATGCACGACTAACAATCCGCCATTACTATGGTGTCCCACGCGCATTTTCAATGAGAACAAAGGAATTTATGCCACACAGATCCGTCGTACTCAATCCACTACGTGCATACAGTGGATGTAACCCCATACACACAGTACATGTACACCGCAGCTCACAACACGTATGCTCTACATAGGCCGAAACTTTGTCATTTTCTAACGCATTTTCTGCGTTAGTTATAATAATATGAACACCACACGAAAGAGGGGACATTCTGGCAGAACTTGTGCAGTGAAAGGTTGCTCCAATAACAGCAAAAAAATCCAAATATGGAAGGCAACAGAGTGCGTAGAACATACACCGCTTACTCATGATGAGTGTCCATGTTTGAGACCATATTCACTGCATCGTTTTCCAGGCAGGCCAGTAGATGCCGAAAAGAAACGCAGATGGATTACAAACCTAAACCTGGAGGAATCATTCAATCCCAAGCCTCATAGTGCGGTAAGTTATCAAATCATATTTGGAAAGAATTCCACTGACGGCCATTACGGAAAAGGGTTATAATTATATATTCCCCAAGAGTTCATTTAATTACAAGGTGCAGCGGTAGCCACTTTTCTCAAAACGCCCTCTGTTGTCGGCTCCATGGGTTTGTGCACAATTAAGTGATGGCTGTCACTTTTAAGCCACCAATATTATTTTCAGTATTTATTTAGCTTCTTCTATTCCAAAGTGAGATCTGTTACTTAAAGCAAATTTATTCATGGGTCCTGTAAATCCTAAAATGAACACATTTCGTCAATATTTCAATGAAAAAAAAACCCACCCAGTTTCTTACCCAAATAAATACTGAAAATTATGTGTGGCGCAAAAGACACCAATGTCGTCAGGGGAACTCTAATTCCCTGGTGCTGCATGTTTGTACGTGTATGTAGGCATACGCCTACTAAAACCAACATGCAAAATAACATAGACCAGGCAGTATAATGTGCAGTGCACTGGGCATAGTACAGTACCGGCCGTTGACCCCAAAAATTTAAAAAGGAGTTCAGTGCCCCAGTTTGGGTCTAGTACATGCACAATGCGTGAATGGACTGTAGAGTGTGTTTGTACACTGCACTGATGGATGGTTGAATGCTGAATGTTGTCATATGTATCAATGAATGTATGTAACCAGGTTTTGGAATTTGGACAAACAGAAAACTATTTTTCTCAATCCAATAAATTTCTTATCAACTTTTATTATGTAACAACAATTGTGTTTGGCCAAACAATTAAATCAAGATAAAATCACAGTTTAGATCAAAAAGTACAATAACAACAGGTAATTAACAAGGATACCCAGTTAGTTAGCCGGCCGGCAGAAACAAATAAAACAGAGGAGTTCTGATGGTATGTGAACGGCGTCCCGTCCAATCTGATGATGGCCAGTCCTGTCCTTCCAAGCGATTTGATGACTCCCACGAAGTCAGCAAACAGTTCAACAGCGACAAGGCAGCCGGAATCTCCTGCCTCCGTCTAACAGATCCGATGACTCTTGAAGTCAGCGAACAGTTCAACAGTGCGAACTTACGACGGCAGACTAGACGAAATCTCCTGTCTCCCTCAAGTGTCCACAAGTTTACTCAGGACTGCAGTCAATCTCCGGTGTCACCTCTCAAAAGTGCCGGTTTGCAGTATCCAGTTATGCAAGTTCACTTCCAGTAGTAGACAACTGAGAGTTGAGAGTGCATGGTTACACTGGTGAACAATTTGGCTCAGCGAGAGACCAAACAAACTCTCACAGATAGCAGTAAGCAGTGAACTTGTAACTCTAGCCTGAGAGCCAATGATCACATACAAATAATCAGACTAAACTGCTGGATGATTCGGGGATTAAACCACCACAAGAAAGGCTGATTTTGAGATTAAAATCTGTTATCTTCCTTCAAAACTTCAGCAAAACATCTAGAAACATGGCGTTCATCACACGCGGTATCGTATGCATAGCGCATGGCTGTTTTTTTAGTCGCGAGAGGGCGCACCAACGCAGCGCGATGGGCTACATGTAACACCGTCTAACCATGATAGCTTTCTTATACAAGGTGAATTAGCATTGCTGTTTGTAATATTTTGTGCCATGAAAATATAAATTCAAACAAACTTTAGCTTCAAACTTCCTTTAGAATAGTCTGAATGGTCAGCATTGTTCATGTTGCTTTAGTGGGAACATAACTAATATTGAGACTTCTCTTTGTCATGTTTGCAGATTTGTGGAATACATTTTCCAGATGGCAGACCTACAGAAATGCATCCATACCCTGTACTTCATGTAGAATACCAGGCCCCGGTAAGTAAAAAGCCAATCTTAAAGGTAATATCATGTATTTTCGGTCGTTGCTTTTAATTAGGCGGAAACATTTTAACGGTATGTTTCTAGTACCACCACCATGACCATACCCTGAAAGTTTACTTATTTGGTTTTCTATCAAAGTAAGATACTACCTTTAAACCAAATTGCAAGCATCAAATAAATCCTGGAAACATGGAAAACTTTCTATAAGAAGATAAATATGGTGATTGTCCTTGGAAGTTGAAAAACCTTTAAAAGAAAAAAAGTATAAACAAAATTAAGTAAAAATTGTACTATGGTCTATTTCCAAGCCTTGTTTATTTTACCTGATGATTAAACTAATATTTCTTGTAATTTAATTGTTCTTCATGCAGAAAAAACTCTCAACTGGTCAAGCCTCTCCAAAGAAAAGGTGTCAAGTGCCAGCTACCAGCAATGTAGCAGTATCTAATGATATGGCAATACCAGATACTCATGTACCATTGCAACCACCAGACGAAGAGGTTCAGCATACCCATGACATTAGCATACTGTTTCATCCATTATCAGACCACACTTATGGAACTAAGACTGCAACTACATCCACTAAATCCACTGCAACTCAGACAGATCTTCCGTCAATGTCAGCCTATGATCTTGATGATAAGGATTGTAAATTCTTTACAGGTCTGGGCTTGGCCATGTTCTGGAATTTATTATCTGCCATTGTTGCCTTTGCACCACAACCACCCAAGTTTAAACTTGCTTTGTGCAATCAACTTCTTTTAGTTTTAATGAGATTGCGTCTTGGATTGATGTATACTGATTTGGGCAAGCGCTTCTCTGTGTCAAAGACAACTGCATGCGACATTTTTAAGACCTGGATTTCAGTCATGGAAGATTACATGCAGAAAAATGATGTGTTATGGCTACCAAGAGACACTTTGAAGAGGACAAGACCAACAAGTGTCACTAACCAGTTGCTTCCTGGGGATGAAGTTTTAGCAGATGGTGGTTTTACAGTGGACAACATACCGGTATTGCCCTATGGTGATAACCATGCAATCCAAGCTTTCACAAGGGACTTCAAACAGCTTCCAAAGGAAGCACTGACAGAAACACATAGACTTGCAAATATCAGAATACATGTGGAAAGAGCCATGAGACTTAAGTCTTACAAAATTTTAAATACATGTAAAATAATTCCTGGAAGTCTAGAGAATGTGGACAAAATTAGTTTGGTGTGTGCAGGTCTGTGTAACTTGCAGGCCCTTTTGATTGATAATGATGATAAGGTTGAAGAAATGGTATTGGATGACATCAATGATGACACAGAGGATGAAGGACAAGAATTAGACAGATATATGTATGAAATTGCAGAAGATTTGAAGGAATGTATCAAGGTCTGCCAGTTATGAATTCACAATGAACATTTTTTTTGTATACTACCAGTAATACATTATGGCAAATCTTTCAAATGTAAACACAATTTCAGAAACAAAATCTTTGTGTAGTATTGTACCATGAACTTTATATTTGAAATGTTTAATCCTTGGGACAATTTTGCAAGGAGTAAACATGATGGATGTGACTTTTAGCATGACTTGAAGAAACAATATTACCTTGGCTGTTTATTTTTATTCCATCCTTGTATTTCCATGTGTCCATACTCCATAAGGAATCTTTGTAGCAATATTTGGTGTATACAGCTCACATGTGGTTTAACCTCTCTTCAATTCACTCTCTGTCATACGGGGCATCAACACTCGCATGTTTTGTAAGCAGACCATCAGCTGGCTAGTCTAGAACATTGTGCACATTTTCCTGTTGGACCGGTGCTTTGCAAATTGCACAGTTCTGGTAATAGCATCCGAGTCAAGATGCAGTCTGATGAAGTTTGTATTTATTACATGGCTGTCAGACTGCCTTCATATGGCTACAGTTTGTTTGCTGTAGGACATTTTAATCTCAAGTATTTTGCCCTGGTCGAAACTGTACCTCTCATTAACTTTCGTCTTTTTTTCAGGTGTGCAGCTAATGTGCACTTAATAGATATTATTACAAAGTCTACATTGTTGCTGTTCACAGTGGTTATTATGTACTTAATTTGCCGTTGATTTTGTTGATATTGTAGAGGAGCCCTGCCATATGAGTACAGCATCTACCTTGCCTGCCATGCAATCGCAGTTTGCGTCGTAGACTCGTAGACCTGGTTGTTTCTTTCAATGAAAACTTTCACAGAATGGTATTAAATTGTGAACATCTTACGGGGCCCAAGAATGATCTGGTCATTTTATGTGAACAATCCGACCAACCTATCAGGAACGAAGGTAGTTCTGTCCTTCTACGAGACTAAAAAATTGTATAATCTTTACCAGTATCACTTTCGGAATAAATATCACGTTTGAATTTGTTAACCATATTTACAAGAAAATGAAAGGTGTTGCCGTCTTTGTAGCCATTGTGGCAGAGACCGTGTTTACCTCACCCCAAATTAATAATAATAGGCTTACTAATTACACGTCTTCAACAAAACTTCAGCATTGTTTTTACTTTTAAAGTTTACATACCCTAATCAGAAATAAAAGAGGCCGTTATCGAACATCGTCTTCCCATGCGTCCTTGATTGTGTTGTGATCCAATTTCCTCAAGTGCTAAAATGTAAAGGTGTAATATATGATTGGTATTGGTAAAGGTCACAGAACAGCATACACACTTTGTCTGATCCAGCATGTGCATGAAGTAATAAACTTGTGAATATTTGAGCTAAATAGGACATTCTGAGTCGAGAAAATAGTGGAAAAAACCCTAAATCTTTCGTATGAAACATAAAGAATGGTTTTGATCTTTTATCTATGTTTCTACCAGCACCATCTTCATAACACTAACGTTATAGGTAAATCTGTGAACATTTGTGTTTGGGTATATGTTACCAATCTTGTACTCTACCTTTACTTGAAGTAAACCCATGCCCTCGGAAATAAGAAGACAAAAAAGTCAAACGTACGCAGAATTCACAAGCAAATACGTTCAAATAAATTGGATTTAATATATACACGTATTATATAACATAAAAGAACATCTCAAATATACAGACAGGATTCCCTGCCGCTAACAAAAGGTCGGGTGTTCCTTGGGGAAAAATCAGCCATCGATGCTTGTCACCGGAAGACGGTTCAGCCGGGTGGTCGCTTTCAGGTGCCGGATGAATAAGGGGCAATGACTGGAACTCAGTCGCAAACTCATCGACACGTCAGCGGCACCGAGTTCCGTGGTCGTACCGTCGTCGTGTCCTCACGACAAGTAAGCCTACCCCGAAACACAGTCGCCCAAGTCATGGGCAGACTGTGCCGTAAAGTCCGTCGCTCCCGAGAAGGCTCAGCTTCGCTCTTGCGCGGGCAAACTCCTGGTCAAGAACCACTGGTGCTCCTAGCAATCTTGCAGTTTCTGCAACGACGACTTTAGTGGAGGTTTCACGGATACATCCGTACAGGAACGGCAGGCCTTACACAGGGTGTAAAACGAAAAGTTTAACGAAACAAAACTGCCATTCCCAAGGTGGGCATCACAGAGACGAATCTCCACCCACGCAGCTCTGCTGACCTCCGTCCGGAACTGAAGAAAAATGCAATGTATAGAGGGCTGTCGATAGAGGGCAGCAAACTACCAGTCTCCTGTAAACAGGATGCACCACACTAAATAGCTCAAAAATCAATGCGCCGAGCTGATTATCATAATGTGTGTACCCTCAAATGTTTTTTAAATATGCAATTTGGGGGGGTCGTGCAATTAATATATTGTGTAATTTTGACTGGTTATGACAACCTGGGGGTTCAGTGCTTCAGCCTGTTGTGGAGACTTGAGATATTTTGGTTTAAAATCCGGTCCTACATTGTCTTGAACGTGGAGGGTTTCTTCATGAAAACTCGTAGCAAGTCGTTTACGGAAGAAGGACATTTCGGGGGTGTTTTTTTCTTGGGGCAATTAGCAAAAAATCCAATCGGTTACCCATCCAAAAAGTGAAAAGAATTGGGTAGATGAGAGTTCACACTATCATTTACACTATTGCACCAACAACTGAGAAACTTCTGGATGGTGATTTTTGAACTGTGAATTTGAGGGATTTTACACTAAGGTCAATGGGAGTTTATTTAGTGTGGTGCACCCTATAGGTCACAAGATGGCGGCGCATCGGTAGCCATTTTGTGATAGCGCCACCACTCTACCACCACCACTTTAAGTACGGCGGCGGTTGTCCAAAGACTCTTAAATTCAGGCCACTTACAATTACATTTTTTAGATTCACATTGCCACCTCCCCCCCCCCCCCCATTTTAATGCCCGAGGAATAATGTGGTAGGCCTAACTTGCCAAAATAAAACGTTTTGTTGTCATCGACAGACAAATAATTTCAAAATATCAAGGAGTCGGATGGCACTTTCGAAGCTCCGTAACTCCTGGTTGGCACACGTCCCAGTCTATGGCGATGTTACGATCTATATTCCATCTAAATGCTGTTGTCCTTTGTTAGGAGTTATGTCAATCGATGATGGTACAATAGAAGGCGATAATCTCGATTGTTTGTTACGAACAACTCTCCCAGTTAGAAGAGGTGGATACGAGTACATAATACATTTATGTAAGTTTCAGACCCACAGAAGGACGATCTTGCTCGCCAAAATGTCCAAGTCTCTTGTTGCCAATTTGCTTTTGGCCGGAGTTTGCCTTCTACTCTTTGTACAATCCTCTCAACAATCATCATGTAACAACGATTGGTCATACATGACACGGGATGAATCGGATAAGGGATATCGTCTCACTAACCATCTAGTGCGTAATATAACAGGAGTGCGCTCTCAGGCTGAGTGTCTTAGCTTCTGCTTGAAGCAAGGAGATAGCTGTCAGTCCATAAACTATGCCGATAGTCTGAGTATCTGCCAGGTGAATGGAGCGACCAGGTCTACCGACCCTAATGACCTTGTAGAAGATAAGGATTTCGACTATTATGACCCACCCTCTGGTGGTCATTGGCAGGTAAGGCATCATTCCCTCCCCTCTCCCCCTGACTCCCGTCCACCCCCCCTCCCCTCCCCCTTCATTCATTCATTACTCTTTTAATAAAGATATCATTCACACTCACACTAACACTGCTATCATTTTGGAAAGTCAGGACGGCAAGTTGGAGTTCTTTATTTGAAATAAAAACCAAAGTTCTTTACATGTATTTCGCCCGATTTCAGGACAGTGCAACCTATTCGTGTTCAGACACTGATGTGTGTTTCAACTCGGCGACATGCACCGAGTTTTGTCATCCGCCCTGGTTCAGATGCGACTGCCCAGCGGGGTTTCACGGAGAACAGTGTACTTTGTGTAAGTCTATTACTTTTAACTTTCATTGCTAACATAATGATCCCCATCCTAAATGTACAATCATACTTAAAAACATACGGCTTTTTTTTTTTTACCGAAACAGAAATCTTCTCAGATTTACCTATAACTTACAGGGTATAAAGGTGGTGATGGTAGAAACATACCGTTTAATTGTTCTGCCTGAAATGCTGTTATTATCCAGAAAATAGTCAACCCAATGACCAAAAACACTGTTTTGATCTTTTAAAGATAAACAAGGTTGAACAGGTTGAGAAAAAAATGTAGCCGTTTTCACTGTTTTCTCAAAAAATGGGCATCGTATGGGGACTGGGAATTTCACAGATGGCTGTTACTGTATCTTCCTTGATATTTTTGCCCATGAATCTGTATTTCTTTGACAAAAACCAAAGTATGATACTACCTTTAAGTTGTAGGGCTAGTAACTCGAGTATTTATTTTCATCATGTCAATCCGTCAGTCTGTGGAAATAATATGATGAGTTTATGTCGTTTCAGCAACATCCTATGACGGGGTAGCTGCGTCATGTGTCGATTATCGAGACAATGGACACACAAGCAGTGGTGTGCTGCAGATTAAACCTGACAGTGGATCAGCCTTTGATGTATACTGTGATATGGATACAGATGGTGGTGGATGGGCCATCTTCCAACGACGATGGGACGGTTCTGTGGTAAGTCCATTACGCCAAATCACAAATAAAATCATCGTATGCTCTCTTGAATTAAAATCATTTCATCGCCTCGTTCTACCCTTGTTTTTTAAAGTAGTATTTAAAGGTAATTTCATACTTTGGCTTTTGTCAAAGAATGCAGATTTATGGGCAAAAATATCAAGAAAGATACAGTAACCGTCATCTGTAAAATTCGCAGTCACATACAGTACCCACTTTTTGAAAAACGCCCTCGACATTTAAACAAAATCTTTTCGCACAGTCATGTTTGATATTTAATAGATCAAAATTTGTTCTTGGTCATTGGTTTTACTCTTTTCTGCATGGATAAATAGAGCATTCCATTTAACGATGTTTTAAAATCTTTTTACCCTATAATTTTCTATCTTCCGAAGATTAATTTTTGTGGTCATTGATTGTACTCTTTTCTGAATAAATACAGCATTTCAGGAAGAAAAATGTTAACGGTATGTTTCAGTAACCACCATCTCTATACCCTGTAATTTATAGGTAAACCTGTGGAGATTTCTGTTTCGGTATGCTACCAAAGTATGATAGTACCTTTAAAGTAGATGAAACTAAATTCCAAGGACCGTGGAACGAGTGAAATAAATAAACAAGGTTTACATAAAAATAGCGGCCTGTTTACTTCTCCTTTCTCACAGGATTTCTACCGTTCTTGGAGTGATTACGTCAATGGGTTTGGTTCCTTAAACGGCGAGTATTGGTTAGGTCTGGAAAAGCTGTACCGTATAGCATATACAACAAGAACCCTCCGCGTGGATTTGGTAGATTGGGGTTCATCGGCGTATTATGCCCAGTATGCATTCTACATACATGCCTCTAGTGACAGGTCAGTTATTGCTTGTATTCAACGCGGGTCTATAGTTTAGTTTTTGTCAGTTTGTTTGTCTGTTTGTTTGTTTAAGAAATGTCCCACATTGTTATCTTCTTTCTGGGTTGGGGCTAGTCTTAGTTCACGACGTTGTTAGTGATACTCGAACGTACAAACCAGTTTCCCGCACTGACCCGCACGCGCATACATGTGATCCGCACGCCCGTATGCACTGATGTATCACAAACAGCGTCTTGGGAATCATGTAAAAGTCCGGCACAGCCCATAAACATACACGAACCCACCCACACAAGCCAGTGCATGTAATCATACATAATACAGTGTGTCATGGAGACGACGTAGCGCGCTACATAACGAGGTGCGCTGACGCAACGGCGCGGCCTTTAGAGGATTCCCAAGACGTTGTTTAATATAGAGAGGTCTTTAATTACGTGCATACGTGCGTGCGGGTCAGTGCGGCAAACGGTTCGTACGTTTGAGTATCCACACCAACAACGTCGTGAACCAATACTAGGATTAGGCTAACGAATGCAACTAAAAATAGCGGGTTTATTAAAATAGCGGGTTTGGACGATTTCAGGATTTTGGTTGATCAATAATACGACAGCGTGTCACCAGTGGGATGGGCCGGGGGGGGGGGGGGGGGGCTGGGGCTGGGGGTTAAGAACTTTTGGTGAGGGTGCAGAATATGGGTGTGCACTGTGAAGTCACATAATATCCAGTTATAGGCCTACTGGTTTTTTTTTAGCCTGTTCTTCTCATTATTTGTGTGCTCAGATATCGAGGTTTCTTCTGGGGTTACAGTGGTAATGCTGGAGACACTCTGTATTACCACCATAACTGCTACTTCTCCACCTATGACTACGATGGTGACAACTGGAGTAGTAACTGTGCATCGTCTTACCATGGTGCATGGTGGTACAATGCTTGCCACAAGACCAATCTTAACGGCAAGTATGTGAATGGTGGTCATTCTTCAGAGCATGCTACAGGAGCTACATGGGATGTGCTTCATGGCCAGGACTATGCCTTGATGCAAACTTATATGAAAGTGCGGTAATAAGGGGAGGGATGTATCCAGGCGCGGTTCTAGAGCCAATCGGTTTTTTTTTTTGGGGGGGGGGGGGGGGGGCTAGAAGATCAAAATTTTGGGGGTGGACTCTTCTATGGTGACGTCATCTTCTAACATTTTGCTTCTGCTGTCTTATTAGGTGTAGAAAAGCAACCTATAGCCCTACACAGCGCGTTTTTCAAGTATTTGGCGCATAATAACTGAAAAGATCCAGTGTTTTCCCAATTTCCCAAGTTTTTTTTTTTCGATTGCGTTTTTTTTTTTTTTTTTTGGGGGGGGGGGGGGGGGGGGGGGGGGGCTACACAACATTTTTTGGGGTAGCCCCCCCCCGTAGAACCGCGCCTGGGTGTATCAAGGTGACCTGGGGTCGATTTCACGAAGCCCTACGATCGATCGTAACTCCATTTACGAAGGATAACCCATCGTAAGGCTACGATGCATCATACGTCCTACGATTGATAGAAAGTTACGGTGAAATCGACCCAGTATTCATATGATGGTAGGTTTAAAAAATTTAATTCACCAAATAAATAAAAAGATATAGTCATAGTACCTACATTGATAACATAATCAGCTAAAAGTAATTCCTCTATTGTTTTAAGCTAATTTGTGTTTACCCGGGTAGGAAAATTATTGGAAATGTGTGTACATATTAAGAGGCTTATGCCATGGGAAATCTTAGCATATGTGTAACCCTTACGGTGTTGCATCATAACACTTCAGTGGTAATATTTTGGATCTTATTTTGATGTAAATGATGTAAATAAATTATCGTAGTCTTACACAGGCGGATTGATTTCACTTAGTTGTTTTATGGTGTAGAAGAGTAAACGTTTCAAGTATATACCATCATTTATTCGAAGTATTTGTACTTTCTATCAATTTGTGAATGTGTAATAATAATTGTTAGGCCACATAACAAATTACTTGCTTAGCGTCCGCTCCCTACATGCTGTATAATGCCAGACCTGGATTTCTTTATTTATTATTTCTCTAAAACAATAGAAATCAAGGGGGAAACGAGCAGTGTGCTAAAACATCTAGCATAATATCATAATGTAAAGGAAGGCCATGTGGTCTAGAGGCCACAGCCTGCGAAAAAATACAAAATAAGCGAGAGGGACATTTTCACTGTCAGAATCAACGTTCCAAATATTTTTACCAACGTTTAGGGTTCACTAACAGATCTACTGGAATTTCCAGTGGTCGGGTATTTAGTTTGAAAGCTTCTACTGTCTTCTTAGTTTTGTATCTTCCTTACATGTTTTCTGACCATGAATACCATGTATGTTTTCTTCCCCAGGCATGTTGCCATTCTATTCTTAAAGTTGTTCATTTTAATACCATAAAGGCATTCTCCTTAAAGAAATTCATTGTGTATATCATGTATATGTATTTGAGCAAAAACGTATAGGCCTATGGAAGTATGACCCAGCTACAGGATCAAAGTCTAGGTCTGAAGACTTCTTTACACAACTGCTAATACATTAAAGACATTGAGAGAGAAATGTCATTGTAAAAACAGAGTTAAACGACTGCAAAAACTGCACACAGTTTTACGTGACCTCAATAGTAGTATCATCCCACCACTTCACTTCTGTTAAAGGTAGTATCATACTTTGGTAAGAATCCAGAACAGAAATGTCCACAGATTAACGTATAACTTAAAGGGTATGAAGATAGTGGTGGTAAAAACATACCATTAAAATATTTCTGCATGAAATCGTGTATTTATCAAGAAATTAGTCAAACAACGACCGAAAATCTTTTTGATCTTTTAAAAGATCAAAAATAAATGAGAAAAGACTTAAGAAATACTGTGCCTGTTTTTCACGGTTTTCTCAAAAAGTGGGCACCGTATGGGACTGAAATTTTACAGATGGCTGTTACTGTATCTTTCTTGATATTTTTGCCCATGAATCTGTATTTCTTTGATAAAAACCAAAGTATGATACTACCTTTAAAGATGTGAATAGCGTATAAACCTGCAATGAATAAATCAACATGTCATAAAAGCGAACTCCGGACCGATTGGTGTACAAACAAAGGTGCAGTGAGTTGGTGTGTTGGCAGGGTTACTTATATAATAAAGGTTATGATATTAAACGAACTTGAGTCTATGTTATATGAAACTATTCAGACGACTTTGTTGTCTGGAAACTGGTCAAACAAAATGCTTGATCTTTGGACGACGTACGCACACAGCAGGCTGCATATCAGAAGCATGGAGTATGCATGCTGTAGGGACATAATATATCCAGATTCAAGTTGATTTCACTATTGGTAATACTGGATGGTAATTTCTGGTCACCTAACGATGCGGCAAGTTGTTGGTTTTATTGTTAAATAAGGTGAGTTCAATATTCAACTGCTAGTTTAAACATACTTCTAGAACAGACATGTTTAATGATGGACATCACAGCACCTGGGGTCAATTTCATAGAGATGCTAAGCACAATAAATGTTATTATTGAATTGAATTAAAGACAAAAATACACCAAAATTGCTTAGCACAAAAATGGCTTGCCCAATAAAACAAACCACCATTGCAAATTCGATATTCATGACATTCATGACCAGCGAACAACAGCCAAAGAACAATTGCAAGTGATACACATTCAACATATGCAAATTTGGTTGTTAAACCTGTTTTTATTAAGGCAGGAATGTCATGCTTAGCGATTTGTTGTGGTAAGCAGCTCTATGAAATTGGCCCCTGATAGGATATGTAGTAGCCTACCGTAACACTATAGCCAAAGTATAGTCATTTAATAATCATTTTTATAATAGAGACATAACCGTCCATCTATTTATAAGGTGTGATGCGGTACGTGGAGCAGTACGCGGAAAACACCATGTAAGAATCGATCGTACTTTCGCACTTTTATTTCTTTCGTTCGCACTTCTCGTAAGGTCTCAACGTTTCAACTAGCTTGCTCTAGACATCAGGAGACTGATGATGACTAGAGCAGACTCAAAGTGCGAAAGTACGAACGATTATTACATGGTGTTTCCGCAAACCGATCCACATACCAATTGTCACCATGCAAAGCCTCAAATCTTTTGTGGGATGTGGTTGTTTGTGCACATGATACTAATGATGATAATAACATTGTAGTGACAACGTCAGCGAAAATTCAAGGAACAGTTAATGATATTCAATCGATGGAATAACTTAAGATCAATAAGAGGTACCGATTACTTCTGTATAGTTTGTATAGGCCTATATTTGCTCTTGAATCAATAAAATGAAGTAGCTTTAAAATGTTACTTAAGTAGTTTGGCCCATAATGGCGCATTGTACGGAGCTCCATGAGTGCCATTCCACTGTCAGATAACCACGTATATTTATCTTGCCAAGTCGAATTTTAAAGTCCTAAAAATGGACTTATCGAGGTTAATAGTTGAAAGTTCATATCCTATATCCTGATATTTTATCTCGCCATGACGACTGACTGAAACAATAATGTCGACATGAGTAAATAGCAGCACCGAATTTGTGGGAGGACACAATCTTACAACTTCATAAGCACACGCCATGCATGTCATTTATGCATTCATTTATGCAGGGTTTGGAAAGCCGTTTGATCTATAGGAATCTTGGAAAAGAATGTAGTTTGAGCAATGAAGGCTTTGAAGACGTTACGCAAGTTGCATAAAATAGGATATAAACCATGTTTAAAACTAAGCATAAACGGCTATAATAGTAGGTGTGTTAAATTGGAGGATGACTGAAGAATGTACGGAAAATGAAGCATCGTTCATGCAAACAGGGGCCAATTTCATGGAGTTGCAAAGCACAAAAAAACACTTAGCACAAGAATGTCTTGCCCAATAAAACAAACCACCAATACAAATTCCTTTTGATATTTATTTTAAGTGAACAACAGCCAAAGAACAATCACAAATGAAACACAACGCATGGGAATTTGGGTGTTAGTCCTGTTTTTATTAAGACCGTGAAGTAGAAACAGCCATAAAGATAAAGACCACCTAGATCACAAATTAACTGGTCTCTACTAAGGACCAACTGTGTAGATGGGTGTCAGCTATACAACATTAGTAATTACAACGCCAAGACGACTTACTGAAAGAAGGCAAACGACTTGTCCCGATAGTTGTTACAAAGACGACCTATACTAAAACTAAGATTCATTATCAGGATAAGACGAATTTTTAGATTCACTTCGTCGACCTGGGGATGTCGACTTCTAGTTTCAGGCAAGACGGCTTTAAATACCGAGTAGTAATAACAGTCGACTTGGCTAGATAATCTATGTGCTTATATTAGGATAAGTGGATGTCACTCGTGGAGCGCCGTAGCTGGTACGCGGTTACAACCTAGTCACCATGTTGACTATTATTTCCTGTGTAGGATATGCAAGTATCCATATAATTTATGTACATTATACATTACATTAAACATGCTTTTAGTCAGGACGTTGTTTTTGGTCTGTCATTTTGGGTTACTAAGAATATAACAATAATGCTTATTGTGAAGCAGAAATCGAGTCAAAAAGATTCAAACACATTACATGTAATTGAATTGAATTGAATTGAATTGAATTGAAATGAATCTCACAAAATGTATTTTGAAAAGTGAACAAAGAAAAATTGACTGGAGCGGGATTCGAATCGGCGACCTACTGAACACCGTACAGGCGCTCTTCCAACTGACCTATCCAGCCCAACGTGGTGGTGTCCCAAATAGTCAATTATCTTTGTTCGTTTGGCAGTGAGACGCATGAAACCACACACACCGCCATACCCTAGGGATCGTTTCAATGATACACGCAGCAATGCTGCAACCTGGGAATGGTACATGGGGGATTACTCAAATATTTAATTAATATAATAATCAAATAACCACAAGGGAAACTGACTAAATTCAGTCAGTTTCCCTTGTTGTTATTTGATGAGAATGTATTTTGAAAATATTTTTTACAACTCGGGTGCCTGTTCCAAAAACATAATCATTTTAATGTTTCGGATATTTTTGGCAAAACCAATAATATTTCTAAACTCGGAAACTTTTTCCGATTTGAATGCAATTCCCCAGTTCCAAATCCTCTCACAAAACAGCCGTAGGCACAAAACAGCCGTAGACTGTTTGTTTTCATATGATAAAAAAATTCCGAAATTGCCTTCGGTCGGGTATTGCGGAGTATACCTGAACCTTTCTTTGGTCTGGAACTGATAGTCTTGGATCAAGGTGTCGGGCAAGTCCAGGGCCTACCGAGCTGAACCGTACCAACGTATACCGCGTACGGTACGCGATACGGGGTGCGCGCGGCACCAATAGTGCTTATGCATTGGCGTCATCACCAGCCTGACAATTTCACCTCCTGGCTGGTACTACCCTTGTTACTTACTAGTAGTACATGAAGGTCTATAGTGGTAGTCATACTAGTTATGCTCATATACAAGGCCACGATGACACAATCGAGACTTGTAACAAGTCACTGTTTTTCGTGACTCGAGTCGGGTCGAGTCATTTTAATAGAGACGGTGACTCGAGACGAATGGAGTCATTAGGTCAAGAATGTCGAGTCGAGTCAATTATTTAGCTCGAGTCAATTCGAGTCTCACATAATTATTTGGAAAAAAAAACTAACACCAAGGGACTGGAATTTGTTTGCTCAAGTTTAAAAAAGATTTACATCCGGGTCACAACCTGTGATGAAACACTTTACTCTGAAAATAAACCATTTCGCACCACACTGCGGGCCATAGAATACCATACATGTCACACTATTATATATCACAGTGTATTCTGTGGGCCATAAGTGCGGGCCCCACAGTGTGAAAGGCTTACTTAATGAAAACAAAAAGCTGTCAGTTGATCACCACCCAACTAGTTACTACACATGCCTCAATGTTATGGCCATGCCGTTCAAACAATGTGTGCATTCAAACATGTTGTATACTAGTTCTGTTGGTGACGGCACAAACTATTGTTTTCCGAGTCGGTTCCAAGGGGGACTTTTGTGAGGGGCGGGGCATACATGTATCAATTTTCTAACTGTTTCGTCAAAATGAAGCACTTACATACAAACATAAATTTATATTGTCATTAATTATGTATTAAGCAATAATTTTAGCACTTTCATTCCTTTCCCAAAATTGATGACAGTAAACCTTTAAGATGGGATCCACTCTAGAATACGACTGTGTATTATGTATAAAGACCTTGTTGAAAGTCTATTAATTCCAGGCCAATTAAAGGTCCGGGTACTCGGCAAAACCCGACCCAAAGGCGGTAAACAATTTCAGAAGTCTTTAGAATCGGATGAAATGAAAAATCGGATGAAATACGTAAGCCTCGCTTACAGTCTAAACGGCTGGTTTGCGCCTAGAACTTGCGAAAAACATGTTAGGTTTTTGGAATTAGCATTGGGAAATTTCGTTCAAATCGGACAGATGTCCGATTTTTGAAATAAATGTGCGAAACCTCCATAATATTAAGATGTTCGATCGTTAAATTTGATTCAGTGTTTTTTAAATGCATCCAATTAGTAAAAATACGTAAGAATCTTCAAAACACGTTGTTTAAAAAAAGATCCGTTAGATTTAAAAACATATAAAATGTTGTCTGAAAATACATATCCTTTTCATTTAACGTGTTTAAATCTGTTTGACTCAATTTGTTATTCGTACTCATCAGTTTCTGCAAGCTGATACACAAAGACTACACAAGAAACTCATATTGACGTTTCCTCCATAGGCCTATACGATTTGGAAGAAAATTCATGTCATGTTTGTTTGTTTGTTTATTTGGTTTTTTGCTCGCCTGTTTCTTCAGTATTTATGATTATTACAAATAACCAGATATAAGCTAGATACAGATACCCATGAAGTGATAAAACTCCCGAATTTCTTTTGACATTTAAGCACCGTATAGATTTTTACGATGTCCTCGTTGCTGAGTCTGTTCAAGCTATGTACAAAATAGTGAACAAATTGCTTTGATTCGTTGGGAGGGGTTGAAGTGACTGATTCTGTATTTGAAACTGCCTTTTTTAAGTGCGGGGAATAATATTTTTAGAGGAACTAGCCAGCGATGGTGGTCGATATCGTCTGCATCCCTCAACATACCTCCAAGCCCTTTCGTTTAATTACAAATCACCATCCATGCGCGATTCGTCCGGATACAAATATATAGGCACCCTTAACGATTTTCGACCAGCACTTCTTGCCGAAAACATCTGCCCACGTCGCCCTCTAAAAATGTTGAGTCTTTTCTCCTCTCCCCTTCAGGAAGTTAAAGGAATGTGAGCGCCGCAGGAAAACAGACAGGGAGGAGGCATTGGAGTTGTAATGAAAGCAGAGCTGACCCACGGATTGTAATCACCATTCACAGCAAAGAACGGAAATGCGGCAGGTGTGAATAGCTCTGATATTGAATGATGACGAAACACCATCATCTGTGACGTCTTTAAGCCTTCACGTAGCAAAGCGCCTTAACAATCCCATCTTGCTGTTGTCACCTCGTCATAAATATTAATCACATAACTGAAATTACCACAGCGGAGCGCAAGCGTCTTTTATCAAACTGCTCTCTGGGGAGTAACATGCGTTTAGACAAGGCTAGTCTTGACTGTGTACTTTATGTTGAACCGTACAGACAATAATTATTAGTAGTCTTCCACGGTATATGTTATACGGATAACTAAGCCATATCACTACATGATCAGACTCTGCATTTAACGTTTGTATCGCGCAAAAACGTGCCGTGTATCCAGGACCACCGATAAAGGTTTGTCTTTTTCTCGAATGAAGCTGTGGAAAATCAGTAATCTAGGACTGTAATTCCACATCAAACATTTCAAATAGTAAAAAGGTGTTGACATTTGAGTTTCGCGTGATTCCGAAGAACTTACAACGGGACAAAATGGTTTCTGGGAGAATCAACTCGGCTTGTTCTCAGTTTTGGAGTTCGACGATGTCTCTTGTCCAAGACTGCATGCCACGGAGAGCACAAGATGACATAGAGCCTATCATACCCGAGGAAGATAGGAAGGATATGGCAGCACGACTCAAGTCTCGCCTACGCCTTGCCCGTCTCAGTGGAGCTGTATGCGGTATAGAATTCTGCTATGCAGCGGAGACAGCGTTCGTGAGCCCGGTGCTTCTTCGCATAGGGATACCCCAACGATTCATGACACTGATTTGGTGTTTGAGTCCTGTCATGGGTTTATTCTTGATGCCCTTACTAGGATCGGCGAGTGATCGTTGCAGATCCAGCCTCGGCAGGCGACGGCCTTTCATTATTTTGCTGTCCATTGGCGTTGTACTTGGTCTGATATTAGTTCCCTATGGTTGGCCGGCGGGACAGATTTGTGGTATATCGGCCTACCGATCAGAGGACATAGTCATTGGAAATGACACGACACATTCATCAAATAAAATATCCCGCTCAAGTACGACAAGTGAACTTCCAATGCGTGATGATATAATACAAACATTGGAAGAGATACTATCGGAGAAGTCAAATGACACTGATGTATTGCAAAGTTTGGCAAACGATACGGAGTTTAATAGTGTTGAATTTCCACCCGCAGCAACAACCGATACATACGAGAGTTCCTATGAAATACCCCCGCCTGTAAGGGCATGCGGGATGGCATTTACCATCATTGGTGTCATGCTTCTTGATTTTAACTGTGATGCTGCTCAGTCTCCTGCTCGGGCCTATCTCATTGATGTGACTGACCCGGCTGACCATGCAAAGGGTCTAGCCACGTTTAGCTTCATGGCGGGGCTAGGTGGAGCCATTGGCTACGCTGTTGGAGGTATTCCTTGGGGTTCGGCATCCGACAATGATCCAGTAAGTCTGCAAGTCAGAGTGGTCTTCGGTATCGTTCTCGTTATATTCATCATTGCAGTGATTCTCACCGTCACAGCCGAGCGAGAGAAGACCCTCTATGAATTGTTCCCACGGGAAAAGAGGAGGAAGGTCATGGAAAGGAAGCGCAAACGAGAAGGCTACCAGAAGATGACGGATCAGAAAGACCCCGAGAAAGAAGAGAAAATGGAAATGGAAACCATAACTGCAAAGAAGAAGAGTTACGGTTCCAATGCTCCCAATCCAGAAATCATCAACACATTGACTTGCAGCAAGGATGACAATACCAAGCCAAACACCGACCACAGTCTAACAAACGGCAGCGTGAAAACTGGTAAATTAGAGCTTGTGAATGAGATGGGAGGTGATGTCAAGGAGGCTAAGATGGGACACGAGGGTGACGGTGAATGTGTAGTTTCAGATGAAGAGTCTATGGAAGATGGTGAATGGGATGAAGAGCCTCCTCAAATTACTATAGGCACATACCTCATGTCAATATTACTCATGCCGTGTTCACTACGTATCCTGTGTCTTACACACCTCATGGGCTGGATGTCTCTTCTCTGCTATTCCCTGTACTTCACGGACTTTGTCGGTCAGGCAGTTTATAAAGGCGATCCCACAGCATCACCTGGATCCTTGGAGAGGGAGATGTACTCTGAGGGAGTCAGGATGGGGTCTTTCGCCATGGCTATGTACTCCATCACATGTTCTGTGTGTTCCTACAATGTTGATAAACTCATCAATAAGATAGGTAAGAATGTTGATTCTATCTTTACTAGTAGGCTAAATAAGGCAGAACAAATTTCTTCTTCAAAATAATATTTAACTCATTCGAAAAGGTTGTAATGTATGACTGGGCATGAATATTACCTGATGCCGACAAAACATTCTTTTTCCTGGGTTTATTTCGTGACTGGAGTAATTTGATCAATTATTTACATTGCCTGGAAACCATGTTGTGGTTTACAAGTGCATTTTCTATAGCCTAAAGGTTTCAAGTGTTATTTTGATTCTGACATTTTTAAGCAGAGTTTATTATCAACACCAGCCCCATAACATCTCCATTCCATGTTCCAACACAGCCAGTCATGGTATGTGGTATTTCAGGTCATAACAACTTTTAGTTCATCTTCAAAAACTATAATCATATCATAAATGATTTATTTTTGTGTGTGAGGATACGGTACAATAACGTGACATATTTAGTCATAAAATGTGATAAAGTGGGGTCAAAATAGAGTCCAGTAAATCACGAACAAAGAATTATAATTCCGTTCATTCTCTTGTGATGCAATATTCTCCCTAAACCTGTTTGCTGAAACGCACTTTACTTCTGATTGCATACAGATCTAGACATGTTTTTCTGGAGAACTTTATATTAAGTAGCATATACCGAAACAGAAATCTTCACAGATTTACCAATAACTTACAGGGTATAAAGATGGTGAAAGTAGAAACATACCGTTAACATTGTTCTTCCTGAGATGCTGTATTTATTCAGAAAAGAGTACAGTCAATGACCAAAAAAATTGATCTTCGGAAGATAGAAAATTATAGGGTGAAAAAGATTTAAAACTACCGTTGGCGTTTTACACTGTTTTCTAAAAAAGTGGGCACCGTATGGGACTGGGAATTTCACAGATGACTGTTACTGTATCTTCCTTGATATTTTCCACCATGAATCTGCTTTTCTGTGAAAATTTAAACCATTATGTAACATGCTGTAGTCATACTTTAATTTTGAATCTGATTGGAGAAGTGCAATTAACGAAGGGAACCCGGGGGCGACAGAATCACTGCAATATCCCATGAGGAGGAAAAAGACACCTGCCTCAATATGACACCTACGCTATAATACCATGACTCTACTGTGTCCAATTCAATAGACATGCACATCAATGCCATCATGAACCCGGGGTGTCAATCTATCATTTCCTTTTATATCAAGTTAGTCTCCACTCAGATGTAATTAATATTGTATCATTATAATAATTATTCATGTCAACTTCGTAGGATTTAAAATCATTTCAATACAACCCTTTGTTTAGTAAGTAGGGCTACAGACTCTCAAATCGGCTGAATACGAGTGATAAGCAACGCTAGGATTTGTTTGATCCTGAAATCCTGACAGATTGTGCAATCAGGCTATTAACCAGGGGCCAATTTTAAAGAGATGCTTAGCACAACAAATTGCTTAGCACAAAAATGCCTTGCCCAATAAAACAAACCACCATTGAAAATTAGATTTGATGTTCATGGTCAGCGAACAACCGCCAAAGAACAATCATAAGTGAAACACAACACATGGACATTTGGTTGTTAATCCTGTTATTATTAAAGGGTTCCTGCAGTGCTTTTTTCAGTCAGGCTATTTTATTGCCGTCATACAGAGAATATACTGACAGATAATGAATGGCAAGTCTTATTTTGGTTTCAATTTATTCTGGTTTTCTTTTGAACGGCTTTGCAAAATGGGGGATTTTCATAAATACTCATACAGGGAACCAACAGCCAAAAAATAATGAAAAAACATAAACAAATGAAAAGGCAAACATTACCTACAGAAATGGTTGGTCAAAAAAATTACACCACCAGTTGAGTGAAAGGAACATATTCAGCACAATAAAACCCATTGAGGGGGTCAGAAAACCTATAAAACAACCCCAACTTGTTGTGCACAAAGCAATTGGATTACTGCTCTCAGTTACCCAGATGACATCACAGTTTTGCTCATGAATATGGAAATTCTAATTAGCATACAAACCAAAAAACCTGTTGTTAACCTTGAAACAGTGTGAGGAAGTGGGTAAAATCAAAGGCCTATGAACAATTTATTTTTGGCACATGTTCAAGCCATAACATTCCTATTGCATAGACCCTTTAAGGCAGAAATGTCATGCTTAGCGATTTTTTGTGCTAAGCAGCTCTATGATGAATTGGCCCCTGCATACATGTAGCTTGATACTTTAGCTGAAATCAGTAACCATACAATTTTAGATCATACAAGTCTTGAGAAACTTGAATTTGTCGCCACTTGCCTCAATCCAAACAACCAAGAAAAACGCCCTGACATATTATTTTCAAATCAAATTAAACAGGACTCAACAAGAAAAGGTCGCCAATTATTGCCATCTCTGCGCAGAATATAATCATAATGCACAGCACGCATGATGGTACCAAACAGGCATCGTAAAGTCCCACACCTTGTTATGTCGCCGCGGAGACCGATCGAGACGAACAAGTGTGAAAGGCAATTTCATATCCTGGATATTCTACTGGATGATAACATGCTATACAAAATGCAGACATATTATGAACCAAATCCTGTATTAGTTGGTGAGGAACATCTGCGCATAATTATCGGCTGCTATATGTTATAACCGAGGTTAGATTAGATTGAATATTATGACATCACACTTCGTCGCCATTGCTTGGCGTTATATACCCGATTGGTCGAATTGTGCATGGGTCAATATTTGTAATAATTATGTCCTAGCAGACCACCCAATCAGCATTTAATTTACTTTTCATTTATTATTATAGGTTTTCCCGGCCAGTTTCAGCAAAGAAGCGTTCATTTTAACGCGGGGTTCAATTAAGTTCGTTTTAAAATGAATGCTTGTCCACATGGGTATTCGATTTTAAAACTAAGTCGTTCAATTTCGTTATTGAAGTATTCTTTCCATGAAAGATCCTCCTATCGTGCATTCAAATTCCTTAAACGGCGATCTGACAAGCTTTCAACTTCGTAAATTATAAACATTCACTTTCCAAACAAGTAAATTCAAATTCTGACCTACATGGCAAGATGTCTTGCACGTCAGGAAATTGAGGGCTTAGCAAAAATCCCAAACAAACAAACAAACTAAGGAACTTAACACAAAGAAACAAAATATGAACAAAGGACTAAGAACAGAATTCTTTTTTTCTTTTAAAATATACAATTACTCCTTTTGTATTGCCAATTTTTAAAAAGGTTTAAAAACGACGTGAGTGTGAAAACACGAAACGCCACAGCGTTCCGTGTTATTAAAATTACTGCCCAGTTAGGAGTATGGAATGGGCATAGAATAGAATGATGAGGTTAACTGAAAGTATGTATAGGTTTTCCCGGTCATTTTCGGCAAATGAGCGGACAATTTAAACGCTGCGTCATTCCATTTCGCGTGAAACTGCAAGGCACCTCAAAATAGTCATTCGATTTCATTTTATGTGCAAGCAAATGTTCACAAGGGTCAGGCAATTAAATAGAATCGCCTTTCAATTAAACATTCCATTCGAACATCATTCAAATTCGCAACGACTTTTGGCAGCGTGCGCTTAGTCATTCGAATTCGTTTGGGGGCAGGCATTTCTGTGAATTGTTCAGCAAATTTAGCGTTCTGTCTGAAATTATGAATGAACCATAAGAATAAAAAGGGTATAAAATGGTTCACTTCTTGTATGGAAACCACTTATGTGATGTCCCCTGAGGACAATTGTTTGTAATTGAAAAATCCTCGAAAATAATGGCAGCTTTCGGTCGCTGTACGAGAGAATATCTATTGTTGACGGTTGCATTCGAATGATTTAGATTACATTGTGCTTGCAGTCAATTTGAACATCAACACCATGATTTTCAATACACATCCATGGCACCAATCCTCTCTTGAGAATAAACAAATAACAAATCAAAGAAATATAGAAATTCATGGAAAGGGAAAATGACACAAGATACAAAGAAATAAACAGGTGTAAAAGGGTTTGCATAATTATGTTTGCTTATGTTGCATTGTCGCAACGTATTTGAGATCCGGACGAAGAGAGAGGTTGATCAGAGGAGGGGCTATTCATTTCAAAATGGATGATGAGATGCGACACCATTGCAATACACTGCAATAAAGGGGTTTGCATTTGTTTGCTCATTTTGTGAAATTGGTTGTCTCAAAACGAAAACGTAAGCGGTTGCTCCGCTAAATTGAATGCCGATTTTGCATGGCTAAACTGAACGACAGTTGAATTTAATTGAACGCAATGCTATATAAATACGGATGCATCAAAGTGAAATCGAGTGACGGTTTCAACCGAGGAGGCAAAATCACGTCAACACGAATGCGTGAAAATGAAATTGGCCGCTCATTTGCCGAACATTACCGGGAAAACCTATATCATGAAGGCCAACTCTGTTTCACCAGAAATAAACCACAAATTACTTGATTAATCCACTTCTCATGGAAATCGAACATTTAAAATGCCAGTGACTGGAAATGAGTGTCTGGGAACGAAATGAAAGCACGATCTGACAAAAGGCCGTGTATGCGTCTTTTAATTTGATTGCCCCAATCGTCCAAAAAATTAAACTTTTGAAAGGTGGAAGTGTGGTCTTGAATGCCTATAAACGAAATAGAACGCACCAAAGCGAACCTGAATGATATATAAGGCACAAATCCTGAATGAACGAACACGAAATAGAATGTGATAATGAGGAAAAAGAAATCTAAACATGCACAACACTGAAAATCTGTCTGAATCTGAATGCATTTTCTTGAAAATGAACGTTCTTTTGCTTAAATTGGCCGGGAAAATCTATATTATGATTTTAACTATGTCTTTTTTGTAATAATTCTTTTTCGTGCAGAAGTTACCTGTTTTGGGTATTTTGATTTTTCATGTTTTCTCCCTGACATTACAGGTGCCAAGCCAGTGTACATTGCTAACCACCTGATATACTCCATCAGCATGGTGATTCTAGCTAATGTGCGTACAATATGGGCAACGTTTCTCTTCTCAGCATGTGCAGGAATCCAATACTCTACGTTGTTTACCTTACCATTTGTCCTACTTGCTCACTACCATTCCAGCAATATGGTGAGTTGTTTTTCTCCCCAAATTCTTTTAATGCTTGAAAGGCACTATCATACTTTGGTAGCACACTGAAACACAAATCTTCACATCAGATTTACCTATGGTTGAAAAGATCGTGATGGTAGAAACATACCGCCTTAGATATTGTTTTTATCCACAAAATAGTAAAAACTACAATTACCAAAAAGTCAAAAACAATGTTGATCTTCGGAAGATCAAAAATCCTGTGAACCGATTTAAAAATGCCGTGAGCGTTTTTCAAGTGGGCACATTTAGACAAAGTTCGGTGCATGAAGGACATGGGTTGAAATAAACCGATGGCTGAGCTCTTTGAGGCACTTTGTGGGGTTCAGACCTCTCATTCCCAACAAGATATTGATAGTCAGCCCTTCTTTCTGGTGATGATGTGGTGATCATACTACTATGTTTTGACAAAGGTTTGACAATATTAACAGTCTGGGGCATTTTTCAAGGGGGGAGGGGGTCAAGGTCCAACCTCTTGGGCATTAAGGGGGGGGGGGGGGGGGCAGACCAACCTGTTATGAACAACCTTTGTAACTTTAAGAAATTCGATCTGAAATGGGTAGAAATCTTACGTAGCTAGCTCCCAAACTGTATGCCCAGGATCTCCTTAATTAACATAATTGTAGAAACATGCCACACGGTGTGGGAAAACGTTATTAACGCATTTGGATTTCTTGTTTTTTTTCGGACAGTTCGAATCGCCCGCCGGCAGCTGCGAGTCAGGTTCCTTGAAAAGCAAGCACACAGGACGTGTACGGGGTCTGGGTACAGATATTGCACTAGTTCAAGGCATGGTGTTTGTGGCTCAACTTGTTTTGTCATCTTGTATGGGTACTATAGTTCAAGCATTTGACAGTACTGTAGTAGTAATAGTGGCGGCGGCCATCTTGAGTTTTCTTGGTGCCATATTTGCATCTCAAGTAACCTACGCTGGTCTTTAATAAAGCAAAGAATACATTTACTAAGGCAAAATTATATTAACCATGTAACAATTTGATTTTAAAACGTGAAGCATTGTAATATTGGAGGAAAATACAAAGGGGAAATAAGCTTTTAGTCACGTGTGATAATTCAAGTATATAATTGGTGTTGGTCAATGATATTGCTGGTGATGTGAAGGTATATTAATTGTATATTATGATGTAGTATGATGTGATCGAGCAATGCTAAGAAAATATTCTGATAATTCAGGTTAACAGTAAAATTTAATATTCGTACTTACGGAAATAAATTATAATTAGTAATTGATAAATCTGTAACGATTTAAAACTGTAAACTTTCAAATGTCATAATACATAATTGATCTCCGCCCAGCCATTGAATGAATCATTTTTCATATTTTAAAATTTATTTTCAAAACCTGTTATCAGTTCATCTTCTAAATCCGTTAATACCTTGAACATGTACAGAAACACGGACAGTACATCATGGACATTTGAATTTCCCGAACGATTAATTGGACAGTCTGGCTCCCAGACCAAGAATCTCCGACTATTGTCTGTCAATTCTAGTGTCCACTATCGGCTAAATGTACAAGAGGAGCACGTGACCCCAAAAGTCAAATTTTTCACTTTTTCCAGGGATATCCAAAACATTACGAACTTTGTCGTCAAACGTTGTCGTCAAATTCCGGATAGTGTCGTTGATTGTCGGACATTTCCGACAGGTCACGCGGGTTCGTGCACAAAAGACACGTGATGTTATGTTCAATCACTCTTTCCTTGCCTGGGTATAAATTATTAATGTGCTTATAACAGTGCAAAAATGAAAGACAAAATGAACCTGCGTCTAAAAATAGACAGCTGTGCATGGATTGACCCTTGACACGTTATGTCATGTTCGATTTTTAACCGTAGCCGATACCTGACCGAAGACTTTTAAGACAGTCATAAGGGCATCTTTGTACAGGGAACCAGATCAGACTATAATTAATTGAACTGAAAATAGCAAAATTCCAGGGCGTTTACGAAACGGAGGCTTATAATAGGCTCAGGCTCAGTCTCCAGCTCTGACATCCATAAGCTGAAAATATAGGTTGTGGTGTTTCATTGAAGCTGAAGCTCTGTCTTCCTTTTCAAATTAGAGAATCTACTTCAGAACCGCAGCCAAAAGCCTATATTTTTTTTACTGTTTTTTTTCCAGAATGGTATCACGAAATGGAGCCGGCGGCTGAGACGGAGCCTGAGCCTCCGTTTCGTAAACGCCCCCAGTGCAGGAAAAACAAGATCTCTGTCTGAAGATTGTATATCTCAAAAATACAGATTTGAAATCAGCGGCAAATTTTGAGAAAAAACATTGTAAGCAGAAAAAGTGACTAAACACAGAAAAGTCATTAGCAGGTTACCAACCATATCTTCATGCAGTGTGTATAGTGCATTCCACTGGTTCTCGGCTGATTGTTACTTAGCATGATCGGAATGTGCTTAGCAATATTTTCCGTATAAGCTATGTAAAATTTGTTCGTGTAGTTTAGTATGTACTTCTGATTATCATTGAGATTTAAGATTCAGTTTTTATTGAGTAACACTGCATTTCTAAATTGTGTAAAATGTCGTGATTTCGTGTCTCTATCACATCTATGCTCCCTTTATATGTTAAATATTGTGAGTTACTGGGGAACATTGCATATATCAACATATTGTCACGGCTGACAAAAGTATACAAGTATACAGAATTGTATTTTGGAACCTAAATCTATGTAGCCTATGCGAACCCACGTGAATAAGCAAAATTGTAATACGAGCCCAAGAATTGGAATTTGACATATAGGCCTACGGCCGGAAAACAACCACCCTTAAAGGAAATATACTTTGGTTTTTATCAAAGAAATACAGATACAGTCACAGTCATCTGTGAACATTACAGTCACCTACGGTGCCCACTTTTTGAAAAAAACAAAACAGTGAAAAGCAGCCACAGTATATCTTAAGTCTTTTCTCTTTTATTTTTGATCTTTGAAAAGATTAAAAAGATTTTCGGTCGTTGTTTGACTAATTTCTGGATAAAAACACCATTTCAGGCGGAAACATTTTAACGGTATGTTTCTACCACCACCATGTTCAAACCCTTTAAGTTACACGTACATCTGTGAACATTTCTGTTTTGGTTTCTTACCAAAGTATGATACTACCTTTAAAGGTACAGTACAGGATTGGTATAATACCCACACAGAAATGTTCACAAATGTACGTTTAACTTTGGTATGAAGATGGTGGTGGTAGAAACATATCGTTAAAATATTTCCGCCTGAAATTGTGTATTCATCCAGAAATTAGTAAAACAACGACCAAAAACAGATTTGATCTCGCGGTAAGATCAAAACATTCTTTATATTTTTGTAAGACAAATTGAGTTGGGTTTTCGCTATTTTCTCGTGACTCAGATGTCCGGTTGAGCTCAAATTTGCACAGGTTTGTTATTTCATGTATGCTGGATTTATAAGACAAAGTATGAGTGTTGTTCTGTGACCTTTGCCAATCATGTATTATACCTTGAATGTAAAAAGAGGGGCACGGATTCTAAAAGAATGCCTTTTGGGGTTTGTTTTGTTTTACGGTTAGTGTACTTATATCCAGTTTACTGTGTAATGGGTTGAATATGTTGCTAGGGAGACAATTCTGTTTCATTGACTTCAAAGGGTCATTTCAGAGTAACAACAAGTCAGCTTAAGGATGCAAACCTAATAAATGGTATTATGTCTTATATCATTTGTTTTTATGATATATGTGAAGACCGTTGTTTGTTAATATGGTGATTTAAAGGCAAATAGATATGAGTGAATACCGGTGAATGGCAGCATAAATATAAAACGTGAAATAAAAATGTTGTATGCTTTATTGTCTAAATCAAATGACCTCATTTTGAGAAATACATGGATTTGCCTAATAGCTCGTGTTCTGCTACAAAAACTATTAGTCTGAGAGCTAGCTGATTAAGATATCAACCCATTTTACCTAGAAGGTTTGACCCCTTAAAGTTGTTTAGGTTGTCCATGTGATTCAGAAAAAGTTGGTCAGCCTGCCCCCAGAGGTTGTACCTTGACCCCTGACCCCCTTGAAAATGCCCCCAGGACGGGTTATTTCAACCCATCGTACCCATGGACCAATCTTTGTCGTATCAAAGTATTATGAAAGCACATCACACAAAAACAAAACAAAAACTGACTGGTTGGGAAGGTGAGGTCAGACCACAGACATAAATAACCCATAGACCGACAGCGCCCTATTCAAATGCATGGCGGGGTGACGGCGCCGGACTATTTCCAAACTATGGGCAAAAAATGTTACTTTTACGCACGATTGAATAGAGAGGATTGATTCAAACGGGAAATTCTAGATGAAAACGAATTGATATCCACTTTAAACCCATTGGAGCATTCAGTATAGGCATAACTCACGTACCATTGCACTGTAATATAACTTTCTCAAATAATGGAAAGATTGAATGAAAACTTTTGTGTTTGAAATTTCATCTTCAATTTTATGAGAGGGAACTTGCGCGAGATTACGTGCGCAACTGGCCTCTTTTAGAATCTTTGCGAGGTTTTGAAATAAAATAAATTGTTTACGTGCGGCGCGCGCGCTTGGCGCACTGAGTGACGCGAACTTTGCCAATAGTTTTTTTTTTTAGATGGCGTCCGTTTACAAAATTACGCACCCGCGCCCTGTGCTGTCCATAGATATATATAAAAACTAGATGACGCACCCGTGTACAAACCAATGGGAGCTATATCCGCGAATGCAGGACGCGGCCATTTTAGGTAGGACAGGCTGCTTCCGAGCGGTTGCTCCAGATATCTGGGCTGCGTTCGAGCGAGCTACTCGTGTTAACACGAGTATACTCCTGAGCGCTAGAACGGCCGGAGTACGACACTCGGGTCAGCGAGAGTATACTCTCCAGCGTTGGGGAGTATACTCCTGCACCGGAGAGTATTGCGCGCGCATCACACTCGTGTTACCGGGAGTAACCGCTCGAACGCAGCCAGGGAGTATACTCCTGCACCGGAGAGTATTGCGCGCGCATCATACTCGTGTTACCGGGAGTAACCGCTCGAACGCAGCCTCAAGGTCCATTTTTGTCCTACCTAAAATGGCCGCGTCCTGCATGCGCGGATATAGCTCCCATTGGTTTGTATACGGGTGCGTCATAGTTTTATATATATCTATGAGTATACTCCCCATATCTGGAGAGTATACTCATAGACATAAATAACCTAATGAGCCTTTTGAGGACGTAATGATGACGTTATGGTAAATTTCGTTACAGTATGCACAACTGCATGATGTTACAAAGCTTTTGCAAAAAGAATCATTTCTGTAGCATTTGCCGTTCTCGAGATATGCTGCGAACAAAATGTACTAATTTAATATTCAAATGAGCTGTCACGTGCTTAATTAATTACGAATCTTTACAACCCAGTCCCAGAATGATCCTTAGTGTATAAGCAATTATAAAATATTGTAGACCGGTCGACTTGTCTCAACCTATCTCACCAGTCAACCTGTCTCAACATTCGACCTGTCTCACCGGTCGACCTGTCTCAAGTCGAGCCTCCAACCGGTCGACTTGTCTCAACCTATCTCACCAGTCAACCTGTCTCAACAGTCGACCTGTCTCACCGGTCGACTTGTCTCAAGTCGAGTTGTCCCACCGGTCGACTTTTCTGACAGTAGGCCGTGTCAGAAACGGACTTCCAGAGCTACGGCTGGATCTATTGTTTTTGGTGTCTCCGCGAATGTCCAGTGGAGAAAATCGAGACATATAACTGTACACTTCAGATTCGGATGCAGCCTCCGTCTCTTGTCACATGATGGCGCTATTCCTGTACTTCGATCGACCCCGATCTACGTCGTGTGTACCTTCGTATCTCAAGCCTTTAACAATCACGTGTTTTTAACAATCACTTTTTAATGATTACAATGTCAAAATCTCCGACAAATGATTTTTATGTAAGCATTTACGTACACAGTATAGTAACCATGGTAAAAAAAATCATTCAAACAAGTACCTTTAAATAGAAAACATAAACTTCGAATTCGATGACATCATGATGACTTCATAATGACGTCAGGGCCATTTTCGTGGCAGCATGCACAACAACAATGTTATAAGAAAGCTTTTGCAAAAAGAATCATGTCCGTAGCATTTGTCGTTCTCAAGATACGCTCCGAACAAACTTGACTAATTAAATATTCAAATGACTGTCACGTGGCTAATCAAATGACTGTTACGTGGCTAATCAATTAAAAATGTGTAACAACCTGGTGCCAGAATAATCCTTGGCCTATAAGCTTTCATAAGATCTATCATCTAAGCTGATCAGAGGAAGCTACGAAGAGATAATCAATAAACAAACTTACTGCACAAAGCTAATGGAGCGAGGCCGATTAAGTATAATAATGTAAAATCCGTACGAAAACAAAACCTGTTTCGACATTGGCAATGTCGGAACAGCTAATAAAAATCAGAACAAAAACTCAACCTGTTCCGACATCGGACATGTCGGAACAGCTAAAAATGTAGGCCTATTGGCAAAATTTGTCTCCAGAAATTCGGGGAATTTTTTTTTTTACAATTTATATTATGTCATTCTGGACAGGGCCTTCGGTCGGAGCCTAAAATATGGGTCGGTCGGAAATGAGAACCACAGTAATAAAAAGGGGCGCCCTAATGTCAGCTCGGACACTAATCCCGATGTATTTAAGATCTGCTTACCTATTTCGCAGTTTGTGCCAGTGTAGCCTGGTACGCAGGTACATGTATACATGTTAGTCAGGTCGTTGCACGTTCCACTGTTCTGGCAGGGGTTGGAGTCACAGTCATAAGTATCTGTAGCAAATGCAAGAAGGGGAAATATAATTTGGGAGGCTAATCATCCTTACACGCACGGGGTTACAAGGGGTGCTGAATTGCGAAGGATGCGACTTCAACGGGATCGAGTAGCAGGCTTTCATGGGCGCCCTTGGCTGCCAGCCACATCAACCCAGATGACCACGGAGTACAGCCTGAGATCGAAAGTGTTTGATTTTTGTGGAGGGAGGAAAACCGGAGAACCCAGAGAAAAACCCTCGTAGCATAGGAGAGAACCAATGCACAACTCTACTCACATGACCCAAGCCGGGATCGAACCTTGGCCACATTGGTGAGAGGCGAGTGCCTAACGCACTTGCCACCTATGCCCTCAATTTGAAATAAATAAAACAAATACAAAACTGGAAATGACAAACTGCCCTGTAGATACGCTAATTCACTCACAGGAATATCTTAAAGGTAAGTACAGGATTGGTAACCTATACCCAAACAGAAATGTTCACAGATTTACCTATGACTTTCAGGGAATGAAGATGATGCTTCTTGGAACATACCATTCAAATATTTCCACCTGAAATGGTGTATTTATCCAGAAAATATTAAACAAAAGACCAAAAACAGTTTTGATCTCTGGGTAAGATCAAAAATATTCTTTATGCTTTATAAGAAAAACTTATAGTCGTGTTTTTGCTTTTTTTCTCGTGACTCAGATGTCCGATTGAGCTCAGATTTTCACAGGTTTATCATTTCATATACATACTGGATCGTTCAAAGTGTGAGTGCTGTTCTGTGACCTTTACCAATCATGTATTATACCTTTATAAGACGTGCCTATAATTTTGCCCATTTTTTGCGCACAACCAAAACAGAACTACAGTATTGCCATGGTTTGCTATTAATTTTTTGAATTATTATTATTATTATGTTCTTTATAAATTGACGTACCGCTCGTCCAACTGATCTCCCAGCCCCGAAGTTGTATGTTCCGGTCAGTCATAAAGAGCAATACTATCTGATCAGCTATGATGGTAAATGGTGGGGGAACGGAGTCAGTGGTACTAAGGTTACCCTCCAGTGATCGGATCAAAGTCCCCTCTGGCACTGACGGTCCAGTGAAGATTTCCAGAATGTCTTTGAACTCCTCAGTCTCGAAATAATTCACGGTGATGTTGATCATTTGGGCCTGGGGCATTTTGATGTAATAGTTGCAGAAGTTTAACCGTCCGTATGGGTTAGGGTAATTGGCGGACGAGACGGTTCCGGACGACTGGGCGAAGAATCTGCCTCCGCAATTGCCAACTGGAACATGAAGAGAAAACACAAAGAAACGGACATGAAGGTGTATTTGGTTCATTTTGGCTAACACAGCACGAATCATTTAATTAACAAACGAATTCTTAGGTTAACAATTAACTTAAAAGCCATCTCCACACAACGGTACAAAGGTGTTGATTTCTTTTCATGATTTGGGGGGGGGGGGGGGGTGATTGGTGATTTGGTGTCCTGCGCCAGGGAGCGTAGACTTGTACCAAGTCTGGTTTCGTATCAGCGCTACAGTACTACGGTTTTTCCGTCAAATCATCATCTATACTCCGTCCTAAGACCCTACAAATCCTTTCTTTAAAATCTCCACGGTGAATACTATAATACTTCTTGTAACAAATTAATTCACGGTCACAAATCAATCAAATCCGTCCAACATATTTCACCGGAACTCGCCATGTTTGTTTATGTTTTTAAATCACGACGTCACGTATGTTTCTATATTCATGTTTTGAACAAGATTAGTATGCATATTGATGTAAAAAATGCAAATTTATTGAATGGTGCATTGTCATTGCCTGCTACCGAAATCGGTAGATGAGCGCCATAGGCCGTGCACAAACTTGTGGCAGATCCCACAAGTCAGGTTTTGCGATTCAAGAAGCTTACATGGAGCAGCTGCGGACAACAGAGGGCGCGTTTGTGCAAGCAACTTGCTAGTGCGTAGGGTTGTACTGTACAGTAGCGCTGAAACGAAACCCGACTTGGTACAAGTTTAGAGGGAGCGAAGCGACCGGGCGGGGGAAGGATGATACCCCCTCCCATTCTTGGGACATTAATTTTAACAAACAGAGTCGAAAAGTCGCATTTTAAAGTATTTAAAAACGAAACATGCAATTTTTTTCATTATTTTGTTGGTTCTTCAGAAATTTTGTCGGAATTAAATGACATTCAACCTCGAAACATTTGGGGGGGGGGGGGGGGGGGGGATGATAATACACGTCACCCCCCACCTCAAATATTGGGGGGGGGATATATCCCCCATCCCCCCGGGATCGACACCCATGCAAAGGTAACATAAAAAATCATGATATTAAAAAAAATGACTAACGAAAAAAATGCTTGGAGCTATGAGGGTCTGAAGCGTTTCGATCCGAGCTGGATCTTTATCGAAGGCATGCTTACCCTTCGATAAAGATCGAAACGCGTCAGACCCTCCTAACTCCAAGTATTTAATTTCAGGTCATTATTTTGGCTGTTTAGCAGTTTGTAGCAGTTTATTACTTGTATTGAATAAATTAATGCTATACTTCCAGCCCATGTATGTAACTAACTTCTGAAATCCATTTTTAACAAAGCTTACTAGCAGGAGGATTTGACTGACCATTAGTAAGCCATGCAATTGGCCTACTTCAGTGGTCGGTTAAGTGAAATGGGGGCACTTTAAGTTTCTTACATTCTACTGAAGCACAATCTTGACCATCAAATTCTGCTGGGCAATCACACACGTAGCTGGTCAGGGTAGACAGGTAGCACAAGCCATTATTCTGACAAGGGTTGTTGGCACATGCTGTGGGGAGAAGGGAAGAGTAGGGAGGGATGATAATAGTGCTGGTGGTGAGTCAATAATATCAAAGGCAGCAGTTGGATTAGACTTAAAATCTAGTCGGAAACTGTGCGGTCTTATTCGCACCCGCCGCGCACTACATGCCACTCGCTGCGCCAGGGGTAATACGGTGCGCTGGGGTGTGTTTGTGGGGGGGGGGTGTTAGAAAATATCGAACAGAGAAAGGTTTTTTGTGTTTCAAAAGGGTATCTGTATGCCTAAAGTAGATATAAAGTTGGAGAACAGGCTATCACAAAGGGAGGTACTTACAAACCAAAACAGAAATGTTAACAGATTTACCTATAACTTACACGGTATAAAGATGGACATGATAGAACCCCCCTGCTAAAATATGTTTGCATGAAATGCTATATTTGTTTAGAAAAGTGTAAAACAAATAATTCAAGTTTCGGCGAGATCAAACACATTCTTTACGAGTCTTTCAAGTTTAGCTAATTTCTCGGGACTTGGATGTCCGATTGAGCTCAAATTTTCACAGGCTTATTATTTCATGTACATGTTTGATCAGAAAAAGTGTGAGTGATGTTCTGTGACCTTTACCTATCATGTAATATACCTTTAAGCCAATTATACATTTAAATAAAAAATGACAGGATCAAAAACAATACATAGGGAATATTGAGTGGGATGCATGCATGCTTGTGCATATAGTTTAAAAGTCTGTGTGAGGTTAGAGAATCGACTTTATACACCGGGCATTTCACAATTGTGCGCCACCATGAGTTTCCAACACGTTTTCCAATCACAATGCGCGGAATGAATTTTGTATACAAACTGCGCATGTGGAAAGATGTGATTGGTTTGTCGACAACTTGGCCAGTGCTTTGCAATCTCATGGCCGACGGCGCACTAAATATGAAACGTTCGTAATTAGAGAATCATATACGGAAATCCAATATAAAAGCAGAAGTATACAATTCGATGGCAGTTCAGAACAACCTATAACAAAGAAAAGAAAAGAGGTACCTCATAAAAGCTAGTCTAAAACAAAGAGAAGAACAATAGAGATATCCCATAAGAGGAGGTGGTCCATTATTGCAACTAAGTAACAATAGAAATAAATAGTGTTGACAGCAATGCCCACGGAGTCTAGGTACATCATACCTTATTGAGGTAGGCCTATAGTCCCATCTGAAATAGTGAAATTGAAACTTTCACACGAAATTGATATTTAATCAAATTTGATAATTGATTTGTTATTACGGTGTCTAATTGTATAGAAAAAAACAAGTAATTTATGTTATTTTCCAGGGTTTTCAAAGGAAGATCTTGTCACCATCCGTAAATTGTTCATGCTTGCACTCACCAGAGCTAAAAAAACACCAATTATTAATGCCTAAAGAGGTTTTCACACTCTCACGCCCCAGTACACAAATGTTATAATGTTGTTTGAACGTCAAGCTTTGAAGACCCCCCCCCCTAATGTTATTATCGTAGTGCACTGATTTCACAGTCATGTGGTGGATAATAAGGTTTCCATACAGTCAATGTATGCCCCGTATAACAATGCCCTTTACGGTCCTAGGTTCAGATGTATGTGCTAGAAAAAAGAAGAAGATATAACAACCCAGTAAGATTATTATGATTATTATTATCAATTTTGTTCAACCAAATAAAAACCAATGAACAATACCAACAATTATAGATGGTCTAGGACCAACAAAAGCAAATAACCGAATATCATCCTTGGCTCCCAATGTGTGTATAATGTATAGGTCTGCTTAACATTGTTCACTTTAACGAACGACCACTATAACGAACAATCTTTGGGCATCCTGGCGTGTTTGTTATAGTGGCGTACAATCCATATAGTCTGCTGCTCCTCGTGTGTCGTTGTAGAATACAAAAATACAAATTAAATAAGTAAGACTTGAAGCTTTGCATGGTGGAAGTACTAAAAGAAGGTAGGTTTGCGGTGACACCATGTAATCTCTTCTGTGAGAGTGTGTGGTTCTGAGAAGAACCGTTTGTATTATCTCGACGTTCCGAACAGTGTGCTCTGTTCGTCCTCAGGAGAGTTAAATAAATTAACACAAATTACATAAATACAAATATATACAAATTGAATAAATACAGTACATGGGCTTATAACTGTACGCACTGGAATAAGTAAATTCCACAATAAAATGCTTAACAAATTGCACAATAATTTGTTAAAAGTCTGCAAAAAAAGAAAAATCTAAGAATAGTTGTACGTAGGCCTACACTTTTTTACGTTTGATTGTATAGATAAGATGGAAAAGAAGTTAAAATCACATAATTATTGTGCAGGTCAGCAGAAAGTTCTGACCAGGGGCCAATTTCATGGCGCTGCTAAGCACAAGTTGCTTAGCACAAACATGTCTTGCCCAATAAAACAAACAGCCGATAAAACATTCATTTGATGTTCATGGCCAGTGAACAACAGGCAAAAAGCAATCACAGGCGATACACAACACATGGAAATTTGGTTGTTAACCCTGTTTTTATTAAGACAAAAACATGTCTTAATGCTTAGCAAATTGTTGTGCTAAGCAGGGCCGTGAAATTGGCCGCAGATCGAGCCTAGGAATTAATGGCACTTATATGTACTGATTGGGTTCTGCTGTAATTATCTATGATTGACAATGATATCCTTACAACAAAGGAGATTATTATGACGATGATTGAACAATTCGAGTATGAGGAATATGCAAGCATGCCGGTATCCCATAATATTCTAGCAATGAATTTTCATGCAACCTTATCACGCCAAGCAATTCTATTAGCACATCAAACAACATCTGTATTATGAACTAGTAACAATAAAACCTTACTGAAAATGACCAAACATGTTAATTAGGTGCTGCAAATTACGTTTCCTGGAGACAAGTTTGGTAAGCATGATTGTGAGACATAATGGTAAAAAATGCCTTTAGATATTCGTCTCCATAGAACGACGTGATTTTTTGCTAAATTACTCTTAAAACTTGAAATTGCAATAGCACTTAGGCCCGCGTCCTTTGTGGAGGCCGCCTAGTTTCTAGGTCTTCCTTTTTTGGTAGAAAACCCGGAAAAAATGTAAATTTCATGATTTGTTTTTCGGGGCAAATGATGTTAACAGCTGTTCCGATAAAAAATAAAGCCTACAGGTCTAAATAGCTTACTGCATTTTAAGTCAGTTCCTTGCCTGTGGGCCCCGACCAATTGTTTTGGATAAATGGGTTGGTCGGCCATTTTGGAAAAAAAGGGGCCTCCTCCTTCCTTTTTCCCCAAAAGGCAGGCCGCTAAACATGTTTTATTTTTACTTGGCCTTGGGTGATATTTCCCCTTGATTTGCATGATCTCAATGATTTCATCTGATTTTGACAAAACAATTTAGCCAAGAATTCTGTTACAATAGGCCTACCCAAAATCGATTTTGGCCGAAAGAAGGATTTCGAAAAAATATTGATTTTTGCCAAATTCGTCCTTTCGTGAAAACTGTGAACATTATGTCCAAAAAGACACCGTCTGAAACGTTCTATGAGGTTTACGTTGGTTAAGAACTGAAGCACATGTGTGATGAAAATGTTGAACCAGCTGAATCACACAGATACTTGCGAGCAACAAAACCGCGAATCCTCTGAGGCAACGAATTATATGGATTTGAAAAACATGAATGTGGTTATACACAATATAGTGATTTAACTTATTAATGTATCATCATTGACGTGATCAGTGTAAGTATGCGGTGCTGACTATTTGTAAATACAATGTCATGTACTGTGTTATTTCCCTTTTGGACGATTTATAATGAGAAGAAGAAATTGTCATACA
This sequence comes from Astropecten irregularis, assembly GCA_963971285.1. Classification (NCBI taxonomy): domain Eukaryota; kingdom Metazoa; phylum Echinodermata; class Asteroidea; order Paxillosida; family Astropectinidae; genus Astropecten; species Astropecten irregularis. The sequence continues at coordinate 3,651,156 of OZ020247.1, read as the reverse complement.
TTTATATTTGGCATTAAAAGGGAGTTTTTAAAAGAAGCGTTTATAAAACTAAAGCTAGGAATTTAAACAACTTTAAAGAAGCCCATAACATTCAAGTTCATGGGATGGAATTGAAACGTAAAACTCACCGCCAGTTGTATTCTGAGCTGTGACCGAGACGGTCAGAGCCACAACCCCGTATAACAGCAATCGCATCATGGTGCTGGCTTCCTCTGTTTGTCCGGCTTCAATCTAAGTAGAGTCCGATCCAATCCACCCAACAACGGCGAGGTGGGCTATTTCCAGTCGGCCCAACAATTCGGTACTAATGGTGGTACACTATAAGGGAGGCAACGTCTTCTGATGCAACCTGCACCTTCAGCTAGCTGCGAGACCAAAGTGGCCTCACCGAGAGAAGGCACTCCCAAATTCTGTTTTCTTTCCTTCGTGGTATAAAATAACAAACCTTTCCGTCATTGCGAAGTCGTTACATATAAAATCAGTAAACCAATCCAATCAGCACCAAATCCAGCGTCCCTGTAAAACACCATAAATGGACTTCCTCGTGAGAAGGTCACCGCCTTTATATCAGGTGAACTTTCTGACCCTTTTGAGATTCACTGGAGAAAAGCCGCAGTGTTTTTTCACCTCGTTGTTCCTGATCTCATTTCTTTTGATGTGTTGCTACCGTCAATGGTGGATTTCGAGCCCCCCTTTCAGCCGCAGACTAATGTTATTATTTATATCACTAAACCAGGCGCGGTTCTAGAGCCAACATTTTGGGGGGCTAGAAGAGCCATTATTTTTTTTTTTTGGGGGGGGGGGGGGGGGGGGGGGGCTAGAAGACCCAATATTTTGGGTTCTTCCAACACTCGCTTCTGCTATGTGTTATTTGGGGTCGAAAAACATGCACATTATAGCCCCCCCGTAGGACCGCGCCTGCACTAAACTTGAGAAAGGTGGAAAAAATATTGTTATTATTTATATCACTAAATTTGAGAAAGGTGGAAATAATAATGTTATTATTTTTATCACTAAACTTGGGAAAGGTGGAAATAATAATGTTATTATTTATATAACTAAACTTGAGAAAGGTGAAAACAATAAGGCTATTATTTATATCACTAAACTTAAGAAAGGTGGAATAAAAAATGGGCACCATTTCATATTCCTTATTGGGCACAATTGATTACTACGGAGCCCCTAAAGGGACGGGAAAAAAAGTTGGAGAGAGGCAAAAAATAGTTATTTCGTTCCCTCGAAATCATTTTGTTCCCTCAAAATCATTTCGTTCCCCCGAAATAATAATTCGTTCCCCCGAATTAGATTTGCTTGTACGGGACTCCTTAGAATGCATTTATTTTATTTGGTCATGACAACTTCTGAAATTCTGCAGTAATGGTTTTCCTGTATATTATAGAACATTTTACGTTCAAACTGATAACAAGTCTGTTAGCCTTATTGTTGACTCAGAATTAACGGAACTTGTTTGTACTTTTATTCGTTTTCGTAACTCATACCCGAACGTTGTCTAGAGAATATAATTCATTGGTCATTTGTTGTCTTAACTTGAGACAATTCGATATCCTGGCCGGAGGTTATACACGAATCCGCCTTGCGATTCATGTAATTGAGTATCATTCAGCATAGAGTGCGGCGGAACGTAAATTCTTTCCACACAAAAGGAGGGTGGGGACGCCGCAGTAATGGTGGATGATATGTCGTGCCATTGAATCGATCTATACGGACAATATAAGATCTATTCACAGAATAAAAAGGACTCTACAGTTATAGGTTGACAACAATTTCAACAGCACCAGCAACACCAATGGTTCCTTAAGAAACCACTAGTTTAACTTATGTATTTGAATATGAAAACATCAGCAAATACCGAACGCTGTTTTCGTCTAAAAATAATTGTTTCTCAATTTGAGCCTTTACCATTAAAACTGATGCAGTTACCTTCGAGTTTACCTCAACTTGCGTTTCCAGTTACTCGTGTTACAAATTCTTCACTTTTAAAGAATTTTGTCGTCCATAATTTCAAACGAACATAATCAACGAAAGTGAACATAAAATACACAGGTGCGTTAATTTTCGAGTCTAAATTTAGGCTAACCGGTAATGAATATCTGGTAAAACCTTTATTTCCAGATTGTTGTCATCTGTCCCCTGAGAGGCGCTCGGTATTGCCGCAATTTCCAAAGTTGCCATATCCAAATTAAAGAAATGGTTTCTAGAGAGCTCCGTACAATCAAATCTAGTTCGAGGGAACGAAATATTTTTTCGAGGTAACGAAATACGAACGATATATTATTTCGAGGGAACGAAATAATTGTAACTTTTTGTTTTACCTCAGTCCAATTTTTGTTTGCCCGTCCCCTTAGGGGCTCCGTACAATACAACTATCAGTCCAACAAACTATCTCAACGATGGTTAAATACTATGAGCCGATTTGCTTGACACCCAAAATGGATCATGAATTTTATTTTAAGTATCTTTATAATATTTGTAACCATTTTTTGTAGAAACATTTTGATGAATATATTTTATTCAAAATATGCGAAAGAATAATTGTTTCAGAAAAGTTTTGAAAAATCATTTGAGAATATCGGGATTGGTCTAGACAAAATCTAAGTAAGTAACTAACTCATTTGTGTTTTTGGTGTGATGGTTAGATATAGCCGGAATAATTGTCCTTTATATTCATCTGTCTTTTGATAATTATTTTAAATGATGTTACAATTCACTCGTTCTGGTCCGTCACATTCCATTCTATGTACCCAAGGAGATAACACTCATATAATTCCTTCTCTCAATCTCCCTTTTACAGGTCAATATGTCTTTATATTTCATCATCAATCTCTTCCATAGTAAGAACTGTATTTACTGGTTTGTTCATATTTAGCTGCTCATCCACTTTCATTAAGCATTTTCACTAAATTTTTGAGGTAGACAAACTTCGTCTTAAAGGTAGTATATCATACTTTGGTAGCATACCTAGACAGACATTTTCACGGATTTGCCCATAACTTACAGGGTATGAAGATGGTGATGGTAGAAACATACCGATAAAATCGGTCTGCCTGAAATGCTGTATTTATCCCGAAAAAAGTAAAACCAGTGACCAAAAGCAAATTTATATCTTTTAAAGGTCGAATATAACGGTGAAAAGACATAAAATATGCTGTGCAGGTTTTTCACTGTTTTCCAAAAAAACAAGTGAGCGCCATTTAGGACTGAAAATTTCAGAGATGACTGATACTGTATCTTCCTTAATATTTTTGCCCCTGAATCTGTATTTCAAATTATCTTTCCGGTAACCTCAAGTAGACTTTCAACTTAGTCTTAATCCTGTATGATACTTTACTCAGTAGTCGTAACTAGAGATCTATGTCTGTCTGCAACAGAACATATGGCTTTTCCGCTATATGTTTTATGAATCCATGCAACATTGGATCTAAATATGTATGTGAAAGACTTTGCCTAACATTGATACTTTTAAATGAGGAGCTACTTCCTGTTTGACCGGAAGTAAAGGTCACAGAGGTCAAACAATGTGTTACAAAGAAAGGCCTTCCCTAATATTAATATTTGGTGAAAGAATCATGATCAGTTCTTACCACTTGAGGAGCAACTTCCTGTTTGACCGGAAGTAGAGGTCACAAAGAAATGTGTCACAAAGAAAGACCTTGCTTAACAATCACTATACAAACTTAGAACTATGTATAACAAAGTTTAATGGCAAAGTGGCGCAGAGAATAAAATGTGTGCAAAGTCTATGGGCCGTGGGAAAAAGAAGAAGAAGAAGAAGACTTTTTTTTTGACTTTTCAAGGAAAAACTTTATTTTCCAAAAACAGTAACAGATATGTATAAAGACAGGAGCACAATAAGCCAAGACAAAACCGAGTAAATACGAAAATACACAAATTAAAAGAGTAGTACTAACAGTGAGCTGACAAAAGGATATAAAATCAATAATAAACATTGAGTAAACAAGTTAACAAGGGGAACAGAGGTAAGCTCATTGAACTTAAGTAAGAGCATAAGCATTATCGAAGTATTAAACAGAGGGACATTAATTGACAAGGAAATGTACCGAGGGGAAGGTTGGGCATGAGGGAAGGGGAGGGAGGGAAGGGGAGTGGGGGAACCAGGTACTGGTGTGGGCAAAGAAACCCATCTCCCAGTAACCCCGAGGGGATGTTACGGTGGCCAGGGTGGGCGGCAAAAAACAGCCACGCCCCACCGTTTGGTAGTGGTAGCTACCCACCACAGGTCACAGAGGGAGGGGAGGGAGGCATTAATAATATCTAAGGTATTGTATAAAGTAAATAAACTAATATAATTCTGGAGGGAGAGAGACAAGAGTAGGGAGAGTGACAGGGGGGAGATACTGAGGAGACCGGCTTGGACAGAGGCATACACCACGTCTCGCTAAAAGCGAGCAGCTGCCCTCGCCGGGGATGAAAGGAAAACAGGTACGGAGGGAGCAGTGGGGGAAAAGTCAATCAACCATGTCTCGAAAAAAATAAGACAATGGGGCTGTGGGGGAGGGGGTCGCCACGGTGATGGTGAACCATGTCTCAGCTGGGGCGATGGCATTCCACTCGTGGCGACCTGGGAAGGAATGGTGAGAAATCAATTGAGCCAAGTCAAGTGATTATAATTATCTAGGGTAAAAAGAGTGTTTTTGAGTGACCACTTGTTTTGAAAGGCTTGAAAATTATTAATGACGTTAAAGTAAGAAAATTCTAAGAGAATTTTATTTTGAAGGCGGAAGCGCCACATTATGAGGGGGTCTAGCGGGCGATACAGCCAGTAAATTACATTTTTGCAGCTGATGATGAGATAGTTAGCAAGATTGACGGCTTCTTTGCTCCGACCCCTGGCGTGCGGAACGAGGGCCCAGTACACGTCAAAGTTCAATTGAAGATCGGGTAGAAGACGTTGGAGAAGACAATGCAGAAGGTTGAGGGTAGGTTGAATTCCTGGGCAGAGAATGAAGAGGTGCCAAATTGTTCCCCTTTCTCCGCACCACCCGCAGAGAGGAGAGATGTCTGGATTGCAGTGATGAAGGACAGGAAGCGAAGGAAGGACATTATGAAGGAGTTTGAATTGCACTTCGCCTTCCTTTTTGGAGGTGGGCAGTTTGAAGACGTTCAACCATTGGATGCGTGTTGAAGAGAGGAGGAATTCCCTGTCATGCCAAAGTGTAGAAGAGGAGACAGGAAGACTGTTCAGCTGTTTAATGAAGATGGCATATATGGCTTTGGATGGTGCGGAGAGTCCGTCAGTGATGGAAGGAGGGATGACGACGTCAAGCGGGAAATCCGGGCGGGGTTTGAGGTTTTGGAGAAGGTGAGCATCTTGTCGAAACCCCGTACTGTTGAAAAGTGTGGGGAAAGATTGGCACAGCAGAAGCAGAAGACGGCGAAGATTGGCTTGAAGAAGACGGACAGACGGACGACGCAGAGTACACGTTGTTGAAGCAAAGTACTGAGCCACTCTCCAGTCCCCGGTGGCGGTGTTAACGAGATCTCGAACGAAGGTGATTCCGCACGCCGGGAGCCTAGCTGGAAAAAAATCTTCATCACCAGCTGCGTTTTTGATTATAAGACAATTCAAAGGCAAATTAAAGACATGGTTGATTGAGTTCGGCGGCACGGTGATTCGAGCTCCGGAAGTTTTCCAGGCACGCATAAGTTCACTGTAAAAGCAAGGGAGACTGGTAAAGAATTGAGTGTCCGTATCGATAAGAAAGAGTTCAAGTCGAGGTTTAACTTTTTATAATGGTGAAGATTATGATTAGCGAGAAGGTAAGCAGGATGGGTGTTTTCACCGAGTAGACGTTGAATAAAGGAATATCTGAAAGTGAACATGCGTGCATGGAGACAGGCCAAACCTAGTCCTCCTCTGTCGGGTTTTTGAAATAAAAGTTGTTTCTTGATCAGGAGTCTCTTATTGGACCAGACGAAATTGACTAGGCTTTCTTGGAGTTCATTTAGGGCTGAGTCAGGGGGCGACAGGACAGCCAGAGGATGAAAGGTTTTGGAAGCGGCTAACAGGTTGGCAATGAGGACTTTGCCTTTAATGGAGAGAACGTGAGATAAGGCGGTCCAACGGGAATATTTGTTATTGTTCCCGATATGAACTCCAAGAAAGACAAGCCCCTCGTTGTTCCAGTGGACGCCGAGGGGCCTGTCGCTTCGCTCGGTCCAAGATCCGACCCAGAGACCTTGGGATTTCTGTAAATTGAGACGTGCAGCAGAGGCCCTACTGAATAAGTCGTTCACTCTTTGGATGGCTTCAAAACCCGAATCGTGGGTTACGAAAATAGTTATGTCGTCCGCGTACGCCGAAACAGAGCAGAAAGAATCGGTACCAGGTATGGGGAAGCCCTTGCCGAGAAGATTGTGTCGAAGGGTATTTAAGAAAGGTTCGATAGCAATAGAGTAAAGGAGCCCTAAAAGCGGGCACCCCTGGCGTATATATGCCCTTCTCGAAGGAGAAGGGCGCGGTCAGGGAGCCGCAGACTTTAACAAGGCTCTCGGCACCGCTGTACAGGAGTTTTAAGGAAGAGATAAAACGATCACCAAAACCCATGACCCTCAAAGTATTGAAGAGGCTAGCCGTGGTCAACATTGTCAAATGCTTTCTTTTGGTCGAGGCCGACCACGGCTAGAGGGGTGTCGTTGAAATTAGATAAATTAATTGTATCTCTGATAAAAATAAGATTATCATGAATTTGTCGACCAGGCACACAGTAGGCCTGATCGGCATCAACCACATCAGAAATAGCGAGTTTTAGTCTATTAGCAAGCAACTTGGCAAAGATTTTATAATCAGTGTTGAGGAGAGACACAGGGCGCCAGTTGGAGATGTCAGACAGATCGCCCTTTTTGGGGAGAAGAGTGATGACAGCACGGGAGAGAGAACGGGGTAGTTTGCCAGATTGATGAGCGAAATTAAGGACCGAAAGAAAGTCATCTTTGAAGACGTGCCAAAAAGACTGATAAAATTCTGAGGTGAGGCCGTCTAAGCCCGGCGATTTGTCTTTGCCAAGTTGCTTGACGGCTAAGTCTAACTCCTCACAATTCAGGGGAACGTCAAGATCCGCCGAGTTATGAGGGTCCAGTTTAGGTAGGTTGGCCGTAAGAGGCTCAAAGGCGCTCTCGTTCAAGGTTAAATAAATAGGAAGAAGAAGTATCAACTTCACTAATGTGTTTGAAACGCGATCTGACGAGAGCACCCCGAGCCTCGTTTTGAAGAAGGGAGCTAAGGGAGTCCCTTTGATCTTTGAGGGATTGTTGAAGATCTGGAGTGAGGTCTGGCGCAGACTGAAGTTCGGCAATACTGTCGTTTAATTGAGATAAGGTTTCGCGCTTCGTGGCGGCTACATGGGACGAGTACATTTGAGTAATTGATTTAATATGGGATTTTCCCAAGTCCCACCAGGAGCAAATGGTATCAAAGGCTGGTTTGTTATTTTGCCAATCAGCCCAGAAATGAGTGAGGATGTCCCTGTACGTATTGTCATCAAGGAGGGTGTTATTGAAGTGCCAATAGGCACTTCCTTTCAAGTGACGAATGGGGAGATTTATCTTAAACGAAACCGCAGAGTGGTCGGACAGCGGACACGGGATTATTTCACAAAGGCTGGAGGAAGACAAGTAGTTGTGTGGAATGTAAAAGCGATCAAGACGAGCTTTAGAAGTTCTAAGAGGGTCATTGTACCTAAACCATGTAAACTCTTTGTTCGAGGGGTTCTGTCTGCGGCAGACATCATTCAGTCTGCATGAGTTAACAATACCTTTGAGGGCCATGGAAACTTGGGGCCTGTGCTCGTTCGGCGTACGCAGGCGATCAAGAGAAGGATCTAGGGTACAGTTAAAGTCACCTCCCAACACAAAGACGCCGTCACTGATGGTGGAAAGGTGTCTGGACAGATCACCAATACAGTTAAGGGCATGGTCATTGGACTGGGGAATAAGGATATTGTATAGGTTAAAGAAAGTGTTATTTACTTCGATTCTCACAAAAAGGATGTGTCCGTCACAAATAGAAGTAGATTCAATGATGTTGACGTTTCTTTTAGTTAAAGTCGTAACCCCTGACCCACGGTTGGGGGATGGATTGCAATGGGGAATATAATCCGACCAAGAATTCCAACAAAGGCAGTTGTTGGTCAGAGTATAAGACTCTTGTAGGAAAATGATGTCGGGATTGTTGGTTAAGTTAAGGAAATAGTTTTGGATAGAGGCATTCTTAATGGCTGCAGAACAGCCTCCGGTATTGAGTGTTATCAGTGACAGCGACATCGCGAGGAGGAGAAGAGTGCACGACTTACGATCCATTACAAAAGGAGAGGAGAAAATATTAAACATCTAATTTGTGGATTAGTTTTACGACTCTCTGCTGCAGTCTCTTTTGGAGAAGGGGGCTGTTGCGGAGGGGACAAAGTTGTTTGACTAGACCGGGGATATTGGAGGTAAATTTTTTGGCCACGATCAAGGGCTTTTTGCTGGATTTGACGGTTTTTAGGAAACCTAGGAGATTATCGGGAGATAAGGGGCCTCTCGAGGTGGGGAGAGTCCCGAACTCGAGGAGATCGGCATCAGTCCGGGCATCCTCCCACGCGATGGAGTCCGTGTCGGTGCTAGCTGCGGAAGATGGAGTTGCTATGTCTTGAGATTGAGAGGTGGTGGGGGAATCGGTGGCTGAGGGGTTTGCAACAGTCATGGGCGCGGACACTTTTCGGGAGAATTTTCTCAGAGGGGAGGGAGACTTTAGGGGGATTAAAAGTGGTCTGTCGTCTGTAGGGTCGGGGGAGCGTGATTTTCGTTTGGTGACAGCATCAGAGAAAGTGCGTAGGGGAGGGGGAGGGGAGCCCCATAAGAAGTTCCTGGAAGCGAGTGAGTTGGGGTGGGAGGGAGCAGAAGTAGATGAAGTGGAGGGAGAGGACCGGGCCGAGGCCGCATCCGGGGAGGACTGTCCCGGGGGGCCGGCGGGGCGGGACCGGGGAGGAGTGCTGGTCCGGCCGGGAGAGACAGCCGGGGGGCGGCCAGGGGCCCGGGCCGGACCACCGGGGGCAGAGCTTGGACCAGCGGCGGCAGTCGCACCGACCGACCCGTCGGACGAGGCCCCAGCAGAAGCCGGAGTCGAACGAACCGCGGGGCGGACAGAGCTGGGTCCCGCGCCAGAGTCGGGGGACCCGGCGGGGCAGGACCCCGGGGCGCAGTAGATGTACGGGGCCCTTTGGAAGTGGAAGGTACACTGGGCGGGGCAGCACGGGAGCCGGATGGTGAAGGGGAGACCGTTTGGTTAGAGCGTTTTGGGGGGTGTTTGGGGACGGATTTCGGGTGCATGAATTTGGGTGGAGGGTTAAGAGGGTTGGAATGATCTTGGGTGTTATCATCGTCATCGTCGTCATCATCACTGTCATGGGGGTTTTTCTTGCACAATTTACTGATATGTCCGAACTCACCACAGCTAAAGCACCGAACGGACTCGGTGGAGAGAAAGACATGGTAGGAGAAATTAATGTGGTCGGGCGGGGTAATATTAGGATTTAAGAGGACCTGTACATTACGGCGAAAGGACATGATGTGTGCAAGATTTTTGTCTTTGAAACCCATGGGAATGGGTCGGATCGTTGAGACGACCTTACAGAAACTTGACAGATTCTGAACAAGTATTTGGTTTGGTACTTCGGGGTAGACGTTGGACAATGTCAGTCGGGTTGTAGGGGTATTGAGCGGGGAAATTTCAACAAAATGGTTGTTGTGGTGGAGGCCGGCAGAGGCCGCCTCCGTTACTTCATCCCGAGACTTTAGATATATGGCAATTCGTCCATTGGATATGCGTGAGGCATATTTCACTGAAAGGTTGGGCATTTGTTTGGTGAAGGCATCAATGTCCGAATGAACGGAGACATTGTCCAACGCCTTGAAAACAACCCCATTGTTCCTGGTGGCTTGGTATTCGGGAGCAATGGGAAACGAGGGGCCAGCCGTGTGTACGGACGACTGGCCCTGAAAGCGTGGATTCGCATGGCTGGCCATAAGGGCCGGCCAGGACCACGACAGTAACACAAAATGTGACAGAAAATATCATAAAATACAGAAAACTAAGAAACCCGACAGAGGAGGGCACTGACCTTGGTGACTCTATGAACAGAACCAACGAAGAAGGTATGAGAATCAGTAACAAACGAAGTAAAATCGGAGAAAAAAAGGGCCTTATCCGGAGTTCGAAAAAGTACGTGCAGCCAGAAGAAGAAGAAGAAGAAGAAGAAGAAGAAGAAGAAGGCTAGATACTATCATACTTTGGTACCATACCGAAACAGGATTCTTCACAGATTTACCTATAATTTACAGGGTATATAGATGTAATGCTGTATTTATCCAGAAAAAGAGTAAAAGCAATGACCAAAAACAAATTGATCTTTTACTGTGGCCGTTTTTCACTGTTTTCTCAAAAAGTTGGCACCGTATGGGTCTGAAAATTTCACAGATGATTGTTTCCGTATCTTCCTTGATATATTTTAAACCAATCCATTTGCATTCAAGGTTATATGAAAGTGCAACATAATTATGTGCATTACGAAAATTCAAATCAATAAATTAATTGCAGCTGTAAACATTCCACGGACGCACCAGAGCAACCGTACGCGGAGTCCTTGCGGTACATTGCGCACCCTTTGGGAAACGCAGGGCCCACGCACGGCTTTCGTACGCCTGACGCATGCTATCCATACGGTCACCGCAGTCAGCGCCGTGCATATACTCTACCATGTATCTGTCATATAAATTGTAGATATGCCTATAGTTATATCATGGTGGAGGTCGTTCCCCAATGGTTGAGACCGTGCGGCAACCTAACATTATGTGACTGCTACAGTTAGTATGTGACCGTGGAAATACTACATTGACCCCATAATTGTTACTGGCCGTAGATGTTTTCACGGCGGCCGCGGCAAATGTGAGCAAATGTGACTAAGGCATTAATCTTGGTTCACGACAGTGTGGATACTCGAACGTACGAACCGGTTGCCCACACTGACCCGCACGCACGCACATGTGATCCACACGCACGCACCCACACACGCACGTACTTGTCACTATCAACGTCTTGGGAATCCTGTAAAATATCCCCCTTCACCGCGGGGGAAACACACTGCGCTTGTGTTACTTTCGAAGTCACGCAACTCACGGCCTTTACATGATTCCCAAGACGTTGTTTCAGAGAGGTCTTTACGCGCACGCACGAGCGTGCGGGTCAGTGCGGGTAACTGGTTCGTATGTTCGAGTATCCGTACCAACAACGTCGCGAACCAAGACCAAGAGGCACTATATAAGTCGACTTCCCAAAAGAAAAATCATCTCAACTCCTTGATACCAAAAAACAGTCTGCACCAAATCATTCATACTGCATCAATGTGCATGTTATGCGTACTTCTGAACTACGAAAGCATTATTATATTTTGTTATATTTTTTATAAATACAAATTGGCATTCTTTGCGCCCTTATGGTAAGGAATCAACGCAAACATTTGATTTTTTTGTCTTGAAAACACGTTGACCAATGATTGTAGTGGAGTTTAAAACAAAAAATCGATAACATCGGACAAAAAAACGATGAAGTCACTTAAATATGCTCATAGGTGATAGGTCCTCCCATGTCCGGGAAGTTAGATCTTATCTTTTGTATTTACTCCGTCCCTTAATCATATACCTTTTTCTAAATTCAGATCTCAATTTTCTTTGCAACAGCCACACACAGACAGTGCATCGTATATTATGAAACCAAACATGTGAACACAGGAAGTTAATTAATTTAAACATTTTTTTTTGAAAACATATGCTCAATGTAGTATGGATAGATTTAATATCTTTTTAATATGAATTTTGTCCGGCTCTAATGACTCGTACCATCCATGCGTATCGCCAGGGGATAATGATGACTTTGCAACTGGTGGCTAAATTGATATACCGTGGGACCCAACTGGGAAATTCTTCCATATGTATATATGAAGGGAATGCTGGCCATAATAGTTGAGATCAGATCTCCGTGTTATCAAGTCATCTCTGCATCAAGAGTCAGTGCAAACATGAAGTTGTTTCAAATTGTCAAATTGTTGGTGTTCTGCACCATTGCTATGCAAACCATTCGCGGAGACGATGAACACTGCGGGGAAAGCTTGGGACACCAGTGAAGGCATGCCCGTGTGATTGCAAGAGGACTCCCAAAGGTAAGTGTTGTGAGTTTATAGGGTCATTCCGTGTCAATTTAACACGCTTTGGAACGCAACCGACACGGATTTCAACGACTTGAAATACTATACATGGATTACATGCACATACGTATATGTACAGTGCACATGTTAAAATGCATTACAGGTTTTATCCTCGACATCCCATGTTTAAATTAGAATAACTTCAAAAGTGTATGAGCGCCAACTACATGTAGTATATCAAATTTCGTTGAAATCCGTTATGGACGGCCCCTTAAGGGAGCTATAGATGCATCGTTATAAACTTTCACTGTGCATCCATCCTGCGTTCGAAACACTTCAACCAAACCATGGAGGACGGGAAAACAGATTCCTTCCTCCATGACCAAACAAAGGCTTGGATTCAAATTAGTCTGTTACCCATTTTCCTTTTAGAATTGGTGTTACATTACATGTACAAGGAAGGTGACATTGCGCCACGAATAAGGCCTATTAGGCCGTGTCCCAAATCGATCTCAAATAACACATGCCCATATGGCAGCCACTAGCCAGTGACTGCAGCCGTGTCCATGGACTTGTGCGTTATTTGCGGCCGCAGCCAGAGATTTGGGACACCGCCTAAGGCTTTGTCATTGTAAGAGTGTACTGATGATGCTCGAGTGAATTTGTGTGAACAGTGACTGGTGATCGACAATAACTTCACGATACGCAATCCACGTGTTTTTTCGTTCTCATGGTATCTTGCTTTAGCATCATTGAAATGGCACGCAACAATATTCTGAATTAAAACACTATATACTCCAATTTGTTCCCATTTCCACAAATACATGCTGCAGTAATGGATATTTTTTTTACTGCAAGTAGTAATTTTATTAGAGACCTTTCTTTTACAACGTCAGAAAAGAGTGGAGAGCCATCAACGCATAAACAATAACCACAACTTGACCACAATTTGTACACAACGTTTCATAAACATTGACATATATTGCTGAATGTAATGGAAACAACACGAGCAATGATGGTAGTTTTTTGTACAGCTAACGGAAAGTTTGCAAAAATGTTTTTGGTCACACCGTCTGTCAAGAAAATGAAATGATTTGCAACATTTGGCCGCCCATGCCAACCACGAGCCAATGTTTGTAAATAAAAGAAATGTCTTTTGTTTAGCGCGCCATATGATTAATGCACATTTTTGGTTTGCTTACCGTGCAATGGCCTACCCCCCCCCCCCCCCGTATACGCATGGCGTACGCATTGGTACCCCCCCCCCCCCCCCCTCCGGCCCCCACCCTCGTGCATACGCACTTTATGGACAGGCCATCATATGTACTCATTTGAAGAAACCTTGCTCCACAGTGTCGTGCAGTTTACCTTCAAATTTACATGTCAAAAGCTTATTCGGCTCAACAAGCGGCCAAGAAGAGGATTATATATACAACGGTATGGAAAGGATTGACTCCCAGTTACATCATCAAATTGAACGCTTGAGTGATCATGAATGGAATAGAGACGGTATAAACCTGTAATTCCGGGTATGTGTGTCTCTAGAACGCGTAGGTTGTTTCCGAGTGTTGTCATGAACCATAACGGAGTCTGGAAGAAATCTCATAGTTCTAGGACGGATTTATCAACTCTACTTCCTGGATGGTAGTTTCTCGTTGTTGTAGGAGGGCAAGGAGTGACTGATAGCGGCCTTTCGTGTGAGTTAGCAGAGAAAAACGATCGTACGGAGACTGAATTTCAGCGGGATATCCACCATGATTCTGTCAGTAGTCTTGGCCGTGGTTTGTTCGCTGATGTACGGTGGATACGCCCAAGGTAATAGCATCAAAGCTGAGTCATATTAACCTAAACATGATGAAGTATCTTGAACTATTGCTTTAGATTTAAAGTCATTGGTACATCCTTTAAATTTAATAGACAAGTTGACCAAGGTTCAAGGGATCCTTTTCTGTCCTATTATTATGGTTGAATCCCGGAAACTTCGTCGTTGTTGGTTTGTATTTATTAGAAGCTTGGATTTATTTTTTGATGTATTACTTTGTTCACCATTTATTATAGCTTCACTATGTTTGCATGGTTTTACACTGTGAGAAGACGGTTATAAAAAGCTCTAGACCAGTCTGTTAATTATAGTAGGCCTATAGGATTGGTAACAAACCAAAACAGAAATGTTCACAGATTTACCTATAACTTACGTAGCATAAAGATGGACATGATAGAAACCCCCTGCTAAAATATTTCTGCCTGAAATATTTGCGTAGAAATTAACTAGAAAAGTGTAAAACAAAACATTACGTCTGGGCGAGATCAAAAACATTCTTTATGTTATATACGAAAAAAGAGTCGTTTTCCCCCTATTTTCCTGGCACTAAGATTGAGCTCCAATTTTCACAGGTTTATCATTTCATGTACATGCTGGATCAGACAAAGTGCGAGTGCTGTTCTGTGACCTTTACCAATCATGTATTATACCTTTTTAACTCTTTCCGTCCAAATTACCAATCATAAAAAATGTATGTGATCAACGGGAAATTATAGCTGCAAAGCATAACCTAAATGAAGATAGTTTCAATCATGGGCAATCAGGGCCGTCATCAATCACACCCATCATCTGATATTTAGGTTTTTGAGAAATCAACCAACAAAACTGTTTCTGTTATGAATCATTTTGTGGATGTCCTCTTTTGTTTAGAATTTCCATCAGCTTGTCCATGCGTGTTGTTAAGTTTTCAATTTCTCAGATAGCTCAGACAGATTTCACAGAAGTTTGGGAATTATTTAATAAACATGTCTTAGTACATGCAGCTTATTACATGAACTCGTTCTTATGATTTTCCGTTCAGGTTTCGATGTTAAAAAAAAAAAATTAACGTGAACGATACTGATTTTTCCTCATGGAAAGAATTCAAGTGATGACCATTACGGAACAAAGGTTATAATCTATAAGAGTTAACTTATTGGAACTTCAATCTCAGGGGTATAACACTGGGGTAGCATAAATGAAAAGTGAGTTTTACGGTTTTTTTCACCTACAATGATACACTTCAATATGATGGTCGGCTGTCATCAGTGGAATTCTTCTCCTCTGATTTTACTGGTGTCACACACCCATTCACAGAGTGAACTGCTTAAAAGTGCATATAGTATTGTACCGATTTGATTTATGAATACATAATTACAATACATAATAACATACATGATTTTCTGGAAAGTGGAACGAATGAAATTTATTTCCAAATAAATCTCAACTGAAATGTAGATTAATTAATGACAAAATCAATAGAAATTGACGCTTGGAATGAGATATTAACGACAGATTGGTGGGGAGATATTCGAAGTTATTACATGAATGAGGCATTTTGGAGACATTATAAACGCGTATTTTGTCTGTCTAATTGAGATGCGTTATGCGTTTTTTTTCCTATTCCTATGCACCAGAAAGAGTTGACCATGTAATAATAATAATATTGACTGACGTTACTTTCAGTCGGGAGATACCACATATATTTCCCTCACTAGACCCATATTGCCCTCGTCTTCGACTCAGGGACAATATGAGACTAGTTTGGGAAATATATGTGGTATCTCCCTCAAGGCCAGTCAATATTATATAAATATTTTGTGTACATGGCATATTGAGTCGGATATAACTTTCATGAATGTTTCTTGTATACGTACGATATGAGTACATGTATACAAAATCAATCATGAATTTTAATTTCGATTTCCTTATACACGCGCTTTTCCTTTCGCTTTAGGCCTACTGATTTTATACGAATTTGTAACATTTTAAGGTTATGAATGGCCATCGGTATGGTTTATGTTAATCAAACTGAGATCATAGATTTATGTCATTTGCAAAAGAACACAATTTTTTAGCTTCCAGATAATGTTCGTTGTCTTAATGGTTAGATTATATAACATGCGGGTACGGAATTCTACATGTAATACTGCATTAACGTTCTTTGGGGCCGTCCATAAAGTACGTACGCACGAAATGCCGACTTTTTTGACCCCCCCTCCCCCTCTGTACGCATGGCGTACGCAGTGGTCCCAACCCCCCCTCCCCCCTGTACGCATACGCATTCCACATTAGGTTTTTCACTTCTCGTGGTCCCTTGCTTTAGCATCATTAAAATGTCACCGTAATCCGGGCCGTTGCTGTTATTGGGACGTCACTTTCAAATTCTGAAATGAATGACTAAAGTTTAACAGGTTTTTATACATTTACAGATGGATTTTACTATTTTTTACCATGTTGAATAAGAAAAAAAAGGAAAAACAAAACAATCCCGGTGCTTTTTTCACGTTTTTTAACTCTCTTTTCGCGCGATAATGCTATGCAAATTTTTCGTTTGCGTACGGTACGCATTGTCCTTAACCCCCCCTCCCCCCCCCTGTACGCATGGCGTACGCATCGGTAACAACCCCCCCTCCCCCCCTTAGTGCGTACGTACTTTATGGACGGCCCCTTTGCGCATTTATAGTCACTGGAAATAAACATGTAACATATGCTGGTTACCAGTATATTATATTTACTCAGCATGTGACTGTTGATCAAAACACTTCGTCAATTTGTGTGGATATTTTGCCCACTTTATGGACGTGACCCATGACCTTTTGCCCTATTTAATTCATGGTTAAAATATTTATGACGTCATCATCAATGATCCAATACACTAACCGCTTCAAAATGTTGGTCGTTGTGGGTTTACTGTTGTAATTCCTGTATAACATTCCTGGAAGTCTGGTTGAATGGTTGATAATGTAATTTCAAACGGGAACAAAGACGACCAAGAAGTGTGTTTGTCATTCCGTCTACATTATTACATTTACATGGATGAACTTTATACTGATAAATTTACGGTTATCATGAACCCCCTTTTGTTCCTCTTTTACTTGAACTTGAAACTTTTTCACTACGACTCATTTGGCCATCTACATGCTTCCAATCGTAAACCTTTTTCTTAAAGGTACATACAAACCAAAGCAGATTAATGTTCAGAGTCACAGATTGATGTCACAGATTTACCTTATAACTTACAGGGTATAAAGATGGTGCTTTTAGAAACATACCGTTAAAATGTTTCCGCCTGAAATGGTGTATCTATCCAAAAGAGAGTAAAACCATTGACCAAAATTCAAAGATAAAAAATACAAGAGAAAAAAACCTAAGAAAAACTGTGGTCGTTTTTCATCGATTTCTCAAATAGTGGGCATCGTATAGGACTGAAATTTTCACAGTTGACTGTTGCTGTATCATCCTTGATATCTGTGACCATAAATCTGTATTTCTTTGACAAAAGCCGAAGTATGATATTACCTTTAAACGTGGACCATTATTATTATATTATTATTATAGTCCCCTTAGGGGCCGTCCATAAAGTACGTACGCACGAAGGGGGGGGGGGGGGGGGGTGTTACCGATGCGTACGCCATGCGTACAGGGGGGAGGGGGGAGGTTAAGGCCAATGCGTACCGCGCGCAAACGAAAAGTTTGCATAGCATTATCGCGCGAAAAGAGAGGTAAAAAAACGTGAAAAAAGCACCGGGATTGTTTTGTTTTTTCCTTTTTTTTCTTTTTCAACATAATAAAACATAGTTACATACATCTGTAAATGTACAAAAACCTGTATAAAACTTTAGTCATTCATTTCAGAATTTGAAAGTGGCGTCTCAATAATGGTACCGGCCCGGATTACTGTGACATTTTAAGGATGCTAAAGCAAGGGACCACGAGAAGTGAAAAACCTAATGTGCAATGCGTATGCGTACAGGGGGGAGGGGGGGTTGGGACCACTGCGTACGGCTTGCGCACAGAGGGTGAGGGGGTGGGGGGGTCAAAAAAGTTGGCATTTCGTGCGTACGTACTTTATGGAGGGCCCCTTGTTGTTAGTCCACGGTTTGAAGGCCACTATAAACTCACACACTAACTCCACGCCCATATGCACACAATATGATACTCAGTCACCTGGCACCAATTTCCTGGAGCTGTTAAGCCAAAAACAATGCTTAGCACAACATGTCTTGCTCAATAAAACAAACAACCATTACAATTTTGATATTCATGGTCAGCGAAAAACAGCAAAAGTAGAATCACAAGTGATACACAGCGCATGAAAATTTTGTGGTTAATCCTTTTTTATAGGGCGTTTATGAAACGGAGGCTCAGGCTCCGTCTCAGGCTCCGGCTCCATTTCATGAATCCATTCCGAAATAACGGATCACAAAATAGAAGCATGGCTGCGGTTCGGAAGTAGATGCTCTCGTTTGAAAAGAAAAACAGAGCTTCAGCTTCAAAGAAAAATCACAACCTATATTTTCAGCATGTGGATGTTAGAGCTGGAGCCTGAGCATAAGCCTCTGTTTTGTAAACGCCCTAAGACAGAAAATTCATGGTAAGCTAATTTTTGTGCTAAGCAGGGACATGGAACTGGACCTTTTCTGACAGTCAATTGATCTGAATTGTCTTTAACCTCCCGTGTGTACACATATCCCAATTCATGCCCTCTCACAATCACGTAGGTCTATACCCTGTGCATTATTATTTCAAGTGTTCATTCATTATTTTATATGAATCAGAATGTGGAAGCATGGGTGGTGTTTGCCAGAATAACGCAGAATGCAGACAACTGAACATCAATCAGCATTACTGCAGCTGCCAAGGGCCCTGGACCGGCGAGTTCTGTCATCAAGGTATGCTTAGAGCACAATGGACTTGACATTCTACACTGTCTTGACAACGTTTAATGAATCGTAGATTAAAACGAATGAATGAGTTTTGAATCATTGAATCTTTTGCAGTGAATTATTGCTTCAGTAGCCCCTGTGGTAATTCGGGTGTCTGCTTTAATCTGGAAACAACTTACGAATGCCAATGCCCAAATGGATTTACTGGGACAGACTGCACTACTCAAACTCAAAGTAAGTATTTAAATTCAGTCAGTTTCCCTTGTGGTTATTTGATGATTACATGTAGGCCTATGTTTCCTCTTTGAGTGCCCCCATGTACTGTTTCTCGGGTTGCAGCATTGCTGCGAGTATCGATAGAATGATAGCGGTATGTCGGAGTGGTTTCATGGCTTCTGACTGCCAAACGAACGAAGATGATTGACTAGTATTAGGGACACCAACATAGTGCTGGATAGCTCAGATAGTAGAGCACCGGTACGGTATTCAGGAGGTCGCCGGTTCCAGTCCTTCTCCAGTAATTTTTCTTTGTTTACTTTTCAATGACTTAGGCCTAAATCACCTAATGTACAGTCTGCATGTATTTTTAATGACTCTCTTGTTAGCCTTATATTGAACTGGTTCATTTTTCATGAAAAAGTTCTCGCTTTAGGCCTTCAAGTAGAGACTCATGACGCAACGGTTTACACCCATGCAGGAATTGTACCGATCACAACGTCTATACAGCCGCACGTCCAATGCTATTCGCGATGATCGCAATCTTCGGTCTGACATCAGTCCATCGTAACCCTCGGTCTGACATCAGTCCATCGTAACCCTCGGTCTGACATATGTCCATCGTGACCCTCGGTCTGCCATATGTCCATCGTATTCGTAACCCTCGGTCTGCCATATGTCCATCGTAACCCTCGGTCTGACATCAGTCCATCGTAACCGTCGGTCTGCCATATGTCCATCGTAACCCTCGGTCTGACATCAGTCCATCGTAACCCTTGGTCTGCCATATGTCCATCGTAACCCTCGGTCTGACATCAGTCCATCGTAACCCTTGGTCTGTCATATGTCCATCGTAACCCTCGGTCTGACATCAGTCCATCGTAACCCTTGGTCTGCCATATGTCCATCGTAACCCTCGGTCCGACATCAGTCCATCGTAACCCTTGGTCTGCCATATGTCCATCGTAACCCTCGGTCTCACATCAGTCCATCGTAACCCTTGATCTGCCATATGTCCATCGTAACCCTCGGTCTGACATCAGTCCATCGTAACCCTTGATCTGCCATATGTCCATCGTAACCCTCGGTCTGACATCAGTCCATCGTAACCCTTGATCTGCCATATGTCCATGTCTCTATGCCAGATCAAGGGTTACGATCATCGCAACTTAAAGAGGGCTCGCCTTCAGATTACCTTAATCTACACATTGTATGTATAGACACGCTTAAAACTAACTGATGTATGTAGTTTTAGACCTTAAACATTGTCCTAATTGCTACCGATACATGTAATTGTTGTCGATTTCAGCGGAAGGATGTGAACCCAATCCCTGTCAGAATGGAGGACAGTGTTTGGTTCAATCAAGTGATACAAGTCAAGTTGTTTGCCTGTGCGGCGATGCTTTCTCTGGTGCTAGGTGTGAGAGGGGTGAGTCTAATGATTTCCATGGAAGACAAATACGTCTTTAGTTTTAGTATTTGTTTTTGAATGGAAGCTTCATTTACTTTTCATTTTTCCTCGCAGTCAATCCGTGTTTCTCCCAGCCTTGTCAAAATGGCGGTGTATGCGCAGAATCGGGAACTGCGTTCATCTGTGCGTGTCCAAATGGGTACACTGGAAACCAGTGTCAGACAGGTAATTTGTGGCAATAAACATGTAGCAAGGAGCAACATACTCTGTTCATTCAAACATTGTATCAATTTAAAGGTAAAGTACATGATTGGTAACATACTCAAACAGAAATGTTCACAGATTTACGTACAATTCTCAGGGTATGAAGATTGTGCCGAAAATAGTTTTGATCTCGGGGTGAGATCAAAATCCTTCTTCGGGGGCATAGGTGGCAAAGTGCGTTTGGCACTCGCCTCTCACCAATGTGGCACGGGTTCGATCCCGGCTTGGGTCCAGCGGCGTAGCTACGGGGGGGCCTGGGGGGCACTTGCCCCCCCCACAAATTCTGTGTGCCCCCCCAGGTGCCCCCCCACAAAAAATCGTGGGTAGAGAAAAAAATTTAAGTGTTATCTGCAGAGTATGATAGCTATAAAGGAAATAAAAACAACTTAACAGCTTCTACTGTTCCAAAATGATATTTTTTACTTTCAGCAAATGTTCCTGAGTCCTTAAAACCCTATAGTGAAGAAATCTGTGCAAAATTTCAGTGTAAAAATGCAATTTTCTTACGCGCTTACGGTTGCGAACTTCAAAACAGCCCATCTGCCATTTTGTCTGGTTTGGCTAGTTAGTCTGGTCCCCAGATTGAATTTCTCCCGCTCATTTGTGTTGGATTTAAAAGAAATAATGAAGTAATAATATAAATAAATTAATAAATTTATCGGAACAATTGCTTCCAAAATAAGGCTCAGATTGCACCAGAGAATATCTAGAACCCCTGAGCTTCCAGGGCCCTTAAGCGGGCCCTGGACCCCGGCTGCAAGGCCTTCGCGCTTATCCATGATTTTCCAGGGAGCGTGGAAATAAAATGCACCAATTCAATAGCGATGGATGCGTTTCGGGACGATCAAAGCTAGCTAATTTTGTCTTCCCCTCTTTTTCAGCTCTTTTGGAGTCTTTCTGTTTCCCTTTTATTAATTTTTTTTTCTGTTTCTTTTTTTTTTTTTTGCTGGAAGAAAAGGTTGCCCCACGCCAGCTGGATCCGCCCCCCTGCATTTCTCATATTTTGCAAATCTCCAGTTTTGAAAAAATTCCGGGTGCCCCCCCACAAAATTCCAAGGCCCCCCCAGTGCCCCCCTGCTGAAAAAATCCTAGCTACGCCGCTGCTTGGGTCATATGTGAGTAGGGTTGTGCGTTTGGTTCTCTCCTATGTTTCGAGGGTTTTTCTCCGGGTTCTCCGGTTTTCCTCCCTCCACAAAAACCAAACACTTTCGATCTCAGGCTGCGCTCCGTGATCATTATATGGGTTGATGTGGCTGGCAGCCAAAGGGCGCCCATGAAAGCCTGCTACTCGGTCATGTGTAGCACCATCCTTCATAATTCATATTGTAATTGCTGGGAACCTCTGGAAAACAGTGTATCTCACTGAGCAGGTAAACAAGATATAAATAAATATGTTTTGTATTAAGAAAAACGGAGTCGGGTTTTCGCTATTTTCTCGTGACTCATGTCCGATTGAGCTGAATTTTTCACAGGTTTATTTCATGTATGTACATGTTTGATCAGACAAAGCATGAGTGATGTGAATTTTACCAATCATTTATCATACTGTCTTGGGAAAAGGACGAAGTTAAAGAAAGCGGCTTGATAAAATTTGCTCCATGCCTTTTTCCAAAATAATTTCAAGATTTGAATAATGACATTGTCAGGATTTCACATTTATGTTGATCAGTCATGTTTGAACTTTAAAGTTCAACTACAAAATAACCAAGAACGAATGGTTAATTTTTGTCGTGTATTTGTGTTGTTGTTTTCTCTCAAACCATGTGCAGTAGATGGTTGTATCTCCTCTCCCTGTTTGAATAATGGAATCTGCCAGAACTCTGACAGTGGATACATCTGCAGCTGTGATAATCAACACGTTGGAAAAAACTGTGAAACAAGTAAGAATCTTATTCTATCAGCACCTGAAAAGATGAAGCATGTTCACCTTCGAATCTTGTCCTGAAATAACTTGTATATTGCCATGACATTATAAGGGTAAACTACAGTATGTAGGGAAAACAACATTCATAAAGTCACGTTTATGGTGTAAGTATAATGGACGTCCTATGAATGGGACAGTGGTAATTATTCATATAATTTATTTAATGTCACATTAAAGGTAGGCCTTTTTATCATACTTAGTAAATTTCTTACTCGAAACTGTGAGGTAATTGTAATTGTGAGGTTTTGATCTCGGATATCAAAACTGTTGTCGGTATTTTGTTTAACTCATTTCTGGAAAAATGTATCATTTCAGGCAGAAAGATTTTAACGGTATGTTTCTACCACCACCATCTTTGTACCCTGTAAGTTATAGGTGAATCTGTGAATCTTTCTACGAAAGTATGATAGTACCTTAAAGGTAGTATCATTCTTTGGTAGTATACCGAAACTGAAATCTTCACAGAACTGATTTACACATGACTTATAGGGTACAAAGATGGTGATGGTAGAAACATACCGTTAAAATCTTTCTGCCTGAAATGCTGCACTGTATTTTCCAGAAGAGAGTAAAACCAATGGCCTAAATTATTTTTGATGTTTTAAAGATTAAATATGAAAGAGAAAAGATTTAAGAAATACTGTGGCCGTTTTTTCCTGTTTTCTCAAAAGTTGGGTACCGCATGGGACTGAAATGTTCACAGATGACTGTTACTGTATCTTCCTTGATATTTTTGCCCATGAATCTGTATTTCTTTGACCAAAACCAAAATATGAAATTACCTTATAGTACGGTCCACCGTCCATGTACTAAGGCAGTCTGTTGTAGATGTATCATTTATTTAATCCACCCTTTTTTTATGATCATTTTCTGATCCCCAGAGTTGAAACCATGTGATGTTGATCCGTGTCATAATAATGGACTATGCTTCAACAGGGTCGATGATGACACGTATTTCTGTGTGTGTACATCCAATTACACTGGAGTCAATTGCGAAACAGGTCAGTATTCCCTTTGATAAAAAAGTATTCATTGTATATGTAATAAAAGAAGGTACGATCTTTTCCATAGGTTGACATTTTTAAGTTTAAGCTACATTTTTCAGTCAAGGAGCCTGAAAATTCCTCTTATTCAGGTGTTAGCTCAACACCCACTACATCTAAGGTTTTACTTCATAACATGGAAGTTAATACCATTAAAAGCTTTGGTAGGTAGTATGTGGCTTCAAATTGTGGTATCACGTTTGAGAAAATGTGGTATCATTTGAGGAACAAAAAAAGACCAAGATTCACTTTCCCACAATGCAACTGAAAAGGGGGCGTGGTCGTATTTTCTGCCCTCCAAGTCCTTGAAATGTATTTTGGTGAATGATTATGTGATTATATTATTCATAATCCATTCACAGAGATATAACATGAAAAACAAATAAGTCAGAAGCAAGACGGAATATTGCAATAATTTTTGGGATACATGTACAGTATTTCACAAAAGTGCTACCACAATTTGAGGCCACATAGTACCTAGAAATGTTCCCTGAGGTCTGCTCCATCAATTTCTTAAGGCAGACCTTAGATGTAGTCGGAGTTGAGAACTCTAATTTTTTCATGGTCCGTGCTCCTTGCCTATGTATGCTTAAAACGATATCCCATTGAATTCACGAATAAATCAACACTCTTGTACATGTGTATTTTTGTTTACAAGCAATAGGTACAAACCTTGTGTTTGTCTGCATTTCATATCTTTTTTGTTATTTACAGAAGAATATTATATTTAAAAAAAAAAAAATCCTATTCGGAGAGATAAGCATCTGAAAGTGAACATTTTGGATGACATTGAGAATTAGTGAGACATTTCTATGTCTCCCTAAGGTATCAGCTACCTTTTAAGAACATATTTTTTTACTGACCATTATTTTAATCAAAGACAGAGAATGCTCGCAATATGAACATATGTCAAGTTCAAGCTCATTATGTTTAGAAATAAGTAAGGTTTAGTGCAAGACCATATGGGAAAGTCTCCCCAACCAAGTACCCATTTAGGGTAAGTTATAATTGCCTTTGATATGATTTCATAGATAATGTGTACATTTTTCCCTCGTATAATGAATAGAAATCCAATGGGTACAACATAGGGATTTGTCCAGTAGAGTGTTTAATGCAACATACTTCGCCGTTTTCTGTGATGAGCAATTTAACCCCTGTTTGAACGATTCGACTTGTGTCATCGCCGAAAACGCATCGGTGACTGTATGCGTGTGTGACGATGGACATGGGCTGGGATTTTGTCCAACCGACCCAGGTCAGACATTGCATGCAATTCGGTAGTATGTGGGTCAGGCGTCACATGCAACTCGGTAGCAGGCCTATGTGGGTCAGACATCGCACACAACTCGGTAGTATGTGGGTCAGACATCGCACACAACTCGGTAGAATGTGGGTCAGACATCACAAACAACTCGGTAGTATGTGAGTCAGACACCGCATGCAACTCGGTAGTATGTGGGTCAGACACCGCATGCAACTCGGTAGTATCGCATGCAACTCGGTAGTATGTGGGTCAGACATCGCACACAACTCGATAGTATGTGGGTCAGACATCGCATGCAACTCGGTAGTATGTGGGTCAGACATCACAGGCAATTTGGTAGTATGTGGGTCAGACTTTGCATGCAACTCGGTAGTATGTTGGTCAGACATCGCATGCAACTTGGTAGTATGTGGGTAAGACATCACATGCAACTCGGTAGTATGTGGGTCAGACATCGCATGCAACTTGGTAGTATGTGGGTCAGACATCACAGGCAATTTGGTAGTATGTGGGTCGGAATTTGCATGCAACTCGGTAGTATGTGGGTCAGACATCGCACACAACTCGGTAGTATGTGGGTCAGACATCGCATGCAACTCGGTAGTATGTGGGTCAGACATCCCATGCAACTCGGTAGTATGTAGGTCAGACTTTGCATGCAACTCGGTAGTATGTTGGTCAGACATCGCATGCAACTTGGTAGTATGTGGGTCAGACATCGCACACAACTCGGTAGTACGTGGGTAAGGCATCACATGCAACTCGGTAGTATGTGGGTCAGACTTCGCATGCAACTCGGTAGTATGTGGGTCAGACATCGCACACAACTCGGTAGTACGGGGGTACGGCATCCCATGCAACTTGGTAGTATGTGGGTCAGACACCGCATGCAACTCTGTAGTATGTGGGTCAGACATCGCATGCAACTTGGTAGTATGTGGGTCAGACATCACATGCAACTCGGTAGTATGTTGGTCAGACATCGCATGCAACTTGGTAGTATGTGGGTCAGACATCACATGCAACTCGGTAGTATGTGGGTCAGACATCGCATGCAACTTGGTAGTATGTGGGTCAGACATCGCAAACAACTCAGGAGTATGTGGGTCAGACACCGCATGCAACTCGGTAGTATGTGGGTCAGACACCGCATGCAACTCGGTAGTATCGCAAGCAACTCGGTAGTATGTGGGTCAGACATCGCACACAGCGTCTCGGTAGTATGTGGGTCAGACATCGCACGCAACTCGGTAGTATGTGGGTCAGACATCGCATGCAACTAGGTAGTATGTGGGTCAGACACCGCATGCAACTCGGTAGTATGTGGGTCAGACATCGCATGCAACGTGGTAGTTTGTGGGTCAGACTTCGCATGCAACTCGGTAGTATGTGGGTCAGACATCGCATGCAACTCGGTAGTATGTGGGTCAGACATCGCATGCAACTTGGTAGTATGTGGGTCAGACTTCGCATGCAACTCGGTAGTGTGTGGGTCAGACATCGCATGCAACTTGGTAGTATGTGGGTCAGACATCGCACACAACTCGGTAGTACGTGGGTAAGGCATCACATGCACCTCGGTAGTATGTGGGTCAGACATCGCATGCAACTTGGTAGTATGTGGGTCAGACATCGCACACAACTCGGTAGTACGTGGGTAAGGCATCCCATGCAACTCGGTAGTATGTGGGTCAGACACCGCATGCAACTCGGTAGTATGTGGGTCAGACATCGCATGCAACTTGGTAGTATGTGGGTCAGACATCACATGCAACTCGGTTGTATGTGGGTCAGACATCGCATGCAACTCGGTAGTATGTGGGTCAGACATCACAGGCAATTTGGTAGTATGTGGGTCGGAATTTGGTAGTATGTGGGTCGGAATTTGCATGCAACTCGGTAGTATGTGGGTCAGACATCGCACACAACTCGGTAGTATGTGGGTCAGACATCGCATGCAACTCGGTAGTATGTGGGTCAGACATCCCATGCAACTCGGTAGTATGTAGGTCAGACTTTGCATGCAACTCGGTAATGAATAGAAATCCAATGGGTACAACATAGGGATTTGTCCAGTAGAGTGTTTAATGCAACATACTTCGCCGTTTTCTGTGATGAGCAATTTAACCCCTGTTTGAACGATTCGACTTGTGTCATCGCCGAAAACGCATCGGTGACTGTATGCGTGTGTGACGATGGACATGGGCTGGGATTTTGTCCAACCGACCCAGGTCAGACATTGCATGCAACTCGGTAGTATGTGGGTCAGACATCGCACACAACTCGGTAGTATGTGGGTCAGACATCGCATGCAACTCGGTAGTATGTGGGTCAGACATCCCATGCAACTCGGTAGTATGTAGGTCAGACTTTGCATGCAACTCGGTAGTATGTTGGTCAGACATCGCATGCAACTTGGTAGTATGTGGGTCAGACATCGCACACAACTCGGTAGTACGTGGGTAAGGCATCACATGCAACTCGGTAGTATGTGGGTCAGACTTCGCATGCAACTCGGTAGTATGTGGGTCAGACATCGCATGCAACTTGGTTGTATGTGGGTCAGACATCGCACACAACTCGGTAGTACGGGGGTACGGCATCCCATGCAACTTGGTAGTATGTGGGTCAGACACCGCATGCAACTCTGTAGTATGTGGGTCAGACATCGCATGCAACTTGGTAGTATGTGGGTCAGACATCACATGCAACTCGGTAGTATGTTGGTCAGACATCGCATGCAACTTGGTAGTATGTGGGTCAGACATCACATGCAACTCGGTAGTATGTGGGTCAGACATCGCATGCAACTTGGTAGTATGTGGGTCAGACATCGCAAACAACTCAGGAGTATGTGGGTCAGACACCGCATGCAACTCGGTAGTATGTGGGTCAGACACCGCATGCAACTCGGTAGTATCGCAAGCAACTCGGTAGTATGTGGGTCAGACATCGCACACAGCGTCTCGGTAGTATGTGGGTCAGACATCGCACGCAACTCGGTAGTATGTGGGTCAGACATCGCATGCAACTAGGTAGTATGTGGGTCAGACACCGCATGCAACTCGGTAGTATGTGGGTCAGACATCGCATGCAACGTGGTAGTTTGTGGGTCAGACTTCGCATGCAACTCGGTAGTATGTGGGTCAGACATCGCATGCAACTCGGTAGTATGTGGGTCAGACATCGCATGCAACTTGGTAGTATGTGGGTCAGACTTCGCATGCAACTCGGTAGTGTGTGGGTCAGACATCGCATGCAACTTGGTAGTATGTGGGTCAGACATCGCACACAACTCGGTAGTACGTGGGTAAGGCATCACATGCACCTCGGTAGTATGTGGGTCAGACATCGCATGCAACTTGGTAGTATGTGGGTCAGACATCGCACACAACTCGGTAGTACGTGGGTAAGGCATCCCATGCAACTCGGTAGTATGTGGGTCAGACACCGCATGCAACTCGGTAGTATGTGGGTCAGACATCGCATGCAACTCGGTAGTATGTGGGTCAGACATCGCGTGCATCTTAGTGGCACCAGATATACCCACTTATTACTAGCACTGCACACACGCATCGCATGCATGCATCCCACTATTCCACACATTGTGACATTTTTAAGGCATTTTAACTGGTGAATTGTAGTTTTCTTGAAAATTAATGCTGATCTACGGATGGTCACCGTTTTGGGTTACATACGATTTAACCCAACAGCCATGTTTATATGCTTCATTATTCAGATAAGCTGCCATACACCGACTAACAATCATGATACTGATATTGTGGTGAGGTGGTGATGTATTCTGCACTTTCACTTATTACACACCAGTATACATAGATGGACAGCAGGACAGCTGCAATATATACATGTAGTAGAACCCAGACTATCTTCGGAACAACAAATGAATATTGTAGTCCAGCAAACACGTAATCAGTAAAATGATTGTCACCATTCTGCACTTACGTTACATGATGACGAGGATTTGTTTCCCATTTTATTTTTAGTCATCGCACCTTGCGCCAGCGTCCCATGTCTGAACGGTGGTCTGTGCTTCAACAATATCAACGCTGGGAGTTATACATGTTCCTGCACTGAAGGCTTCATCGGTGACAACTGTGAAAGAGGTAAGAAAAAAAAAATCAAAAATTGCCTTCAAAGAACATAAATGATTGATAAATACAAGTTTATTTCATCGAAAAGAAATTTAAAAACCAACAACCATTTCATTTTGTACGCAGATGATCCATGTGTGCCACAGCCTTGCCTGAACAATGGTCAATGTTTGGATGCAGACACAACCTTCATTTGTAGATGTGTTAATGATTACACAGGATTACGATGTGAAATACCACCGGGTACGTACACACTAGAAACATATAGCATTCAAATGTGATGTATTACATAGTTTGTAGATCAACAATTTGTTTTTATTCCCAGTTGAAAAATGAGCTTAAGCTAGTCGGATCGGATCTTTTAGAATGAAAACCAGAGTTACTGTTAAAAAGATGTTATACCCTTAATGATTCCATATAGTTTTTGTTTTGTAGACTTGAAATATTGAAAGATATTACCGAGTATTACAACAGGTATAGGCAACACATTCCGCGCAAAATGTGACAATGGTTGTAAAACTTGCAAAACAAATGAAAAGTTAATAGACCCGGGGTCGAGTTCACCAACCTCATCGTAACTTATGATGCATTGCAGCCCCACGTAAAAGTCGAAGGATACGATGGGTTATCCTTCGTATTTCGAGCTACGATCGATCGCTTTGTGAAATCGACCTCTGCGTTTTGAAACATCTACTCACAATGACTGTGGAAGACATTCAAGACAAGAATGCACTTTAGTATGCAGAGTATAATATGCGTCATTATTGAAATGTCCAATGATGTATCTACTGCTAACCAAATCCATGTACTTGCATTTCTCACAGTAAATTCAGATTTATCAGTTGGATTTTGCGAGGAGGAATCGAACCCATGTCATAACGGTTCCTTGTGTTTTATCACCACAAACGAGACGATAATCTGTGTGTGTGAGGAGGGACGTACAGGGTTATTATGCGAGATTGACCCAGGTCAGATAAGCTATGACTCGACCAAACCACACAATACTCAGCACTATTAAAGTAGATTGTCTCATTGGTGAGACACATAATTAAGCACCAGGGATGCATGAATTGGGTTTACTGTATGATTGACCCAGGTCAGATAAGCCATGACTCCACCAAACCACACAATACTCAGCACTATTAAAGTAGATTGTCTCATTGGTGAGACACATATTTATGCACCAGGGATGCATGAATTGGGTTTACTGTATGATTGACCCAGGTCAGATAAGATATAACTCGACCAAACCACACAATACTCAGCACTATTAAAGTAGATTGTCTCATTGGTGAGACACATATTTATGCACCAGGGATGCATGAATTGGGTTTACTGTATGATTGACCCAGGTCAGATAAGCTATGACTCCACCAAACCACACAATACTCAGCACTTTTAAGTCTGATTGTCACATTGGTGAGACACGGCCAGGGATGCATGAATTGGGTTTACTGCATGATTGACCCAAGTCAATGGAGAAGCACCATACACTAGCCCATTGCCATGATTTATATCGTTCAATGGTCAATTGCACCAAACTTTATGTTTAATGTTCTACATAGTATTCACTTATTCACTATCATTCACAGCAGTAGTATGCAATGGATCTACACCACAGGCCCTGACAATCCCCAACGGACATTGGCCTGTTAATAATAGCATTACTTGTATACCGTTTCTCGGGTTGCAGCAATGCTAATGTTGCGCGTATCCTAAATGATCCTTGGGATATAGCGGTATGTGAGTGGTTTCATGTCTACTGACTGACAAACGATCAAAGATAATTGACTTTTAGGGACATCACCGAAATAAGGCTGGATAGCTCAGTTGGTAAAAGCGCCGGTACTTTGTTCCAGGGGTCGCAGGTTCGAACCCCGCTCCAATCAATTTGATTGCTTTCACTTTTCAATGACTTTACAATTCATCCAGTCACTTTCCCTTGTGGTTATTTGATGACTAGTAGATGTTGCATTTGACCCACCATGTGCAGTTGAAACAAAACAAGGAAATGTGTCGTGAAAAGGCTAAAACTCGTTTAATGCATACATTTACAAACAAGTTTCTTTATAAACCGAGAAGAATTGTTTGCAAAAAAACAATTTTCTGGATTTAGTACATGTAATTGCTATCGCATATTGCGTATATAAATGCCTGCAGAAGTCTAGAAAAATCAATCGCTACTTTGAATGTACTCCGGCTCGGCCCAACGTATGCACTTGAGAATCTAGAGATACATGGATCAATCCGCACATACAGGCATGTAGTAGGTAGATGGTAGATTAGGCTTTGCATGTTGGGAGCGGCATGTTGATCCCACAGGTATACATTTGGCAGCATGAATTGACTTTTCAGAATTTTCTTCAGCAACAAAGTGAAGTTCAATGGTTTGAAATTCTGAGTCTAATATTTGTAAAAGGTGATGGAAGTTGCTGAAAGAATATGCAACCTTCGGTGTTCTTGGAATGCTGACTTTTCAGTGACCGATTTTGCTCTGGATAGTTAAATCATAAATTGTTGTACACTGGTATGCGTATTACTATTATGAAGAATCAGGCGCATTGGACAAAATACCAACGGGAAAAGCATAGCAGTATACATGTTGTAATGTCAACAAAGAGCAAAAAGTATTCCCATCACAGAACAATTACTGATACATATTGACTGACATCTATAATTATGTGCTTTACGTCCTTATATTTTCGTGTGATATTTTGATCCAGGTTGTCTAAGTAATACCAATCTTCATCCAAGCATCATTCATCA
The DNA here is from genome assembly GCA_963971285.1 of Astropecten irregularis. Classification (NCBI taxonomy): domain Eukaryota; kingdom Metazoa; phylum Echinodermata; class Asteroidea; order Paxillosida; family Astropectinidae; genus Astropecten; species Astropecten irregularis. The sequence continues at coordinate 3,619,248 of OZ020247.1, read as the reverse complement.
GAATAATGACTATCTTTAGTTGAACTTCTGCTTGAGATCATACTGTTTAAACTCTATTCTGCTTTATTATTAGTAATCATAAAACGATCCATGGTACTATAAATGAAGTTACAAGATGACGAGGATTTTCCCATTTTATGTTTAGTCATCACACCTTGCGCCAGCGTCCCATGTCTGAACGGTGGTCTGTGCTTCAACAATATCAACGCTGGGAGTTATACATGTTCCTGCACTGAAGGCTTCATCGGTGACAACTGTGAAAGAGGTAAGAAACAAGAATGAACAATTGTTTTCAATGATTGATAAATTCAGGTTGAATTTATCGAAAAGAAACGTAAAAACCAACAACCATTTCATTTTGTACGCAGATGATCCATGTGTGCCACAGCCTTGCCTGAACAATGGTCAATGTTTGGATGCAGACACAACCTTCAGTTGTAGATGTGTGAATGATTACACAGGATCACGATGCGAAATACCACCGGGTACGTACACACTAGAAACAAGTAGCATTCAAATGTGATGTTTTACGTAGTTTACTTTGTAGATCAAAATTTCATTTTTATTCCCGTTGAAATATGACCTTAAACAACCAATCTGGTCTTTAGAATGAAAACCATATGGGTGTTGATTGCTAGACATGAAATATTGTGATTGATAGGCAGTAAACTACGCGCAGAAGAAATGTGACAATGGTTGTAACCTGCAAAACATATATTCACAGTGACTGGAAGACATTCAAGACAAGAAGTATGTATATGCTGCCATTAATGAAATGTCCAATGATGTAACTATCTACTGCCAAGTGCTAACCAAAATACATGTACTTGCATTTCTCACAGTAAATTCAGATTTATCAGTGGGGTTTTGCGAGGAGGAATCGAACCCATGTCAAAACGGTTCCATGTGTTTTATCACCACAAACGAGACGATAATCTGTGTGTGTGAGGAGGGACGTACAGGGTTATTATGCGAGATTGACCCAGGTCAGATAAGCTATGACTCCACCAAACCATACAATACTCAGCACTATTAAAGTAGATTGTCTCATTGGTGAGACACGGCCAGGGATGCATGAATTGGGTTTACTGTATGATTGACCCAAGTCAACGGAGAAGCACCATACACTAGCCCATTGCCACAATTTATTTAGTTCAATGGTCAATTGCACCAAACTTCACGTTTCATGTTCTACATATTAGTGTTCACTATCATGCACAACAGTACACTGTAGTATGCATTGGATCTACACCACCAGCCCTGAGTACCTGTAACGGACATGGATATGTCAATAACAGTAGGCCTATACCGTTACTCAGGTTGCATCATTGCTCGTATTTTAAATGATCCTTGGGGTATATGAGTAGTTTCATGTCTAATGACTGACAAAAAACCAAGATATTGACTTTTAGGGACACCACCAAAATAGGGCTGGATATCTCAGTTGGTAAAAGCACCCATACGTTGTTCCGGGGGTCGCAGGTTCGAATACCCCTCCAAGAAATTTTCTTTGCTCACTTTTCAACAACCTAAAATTAATCCAGTCAGTTTCCGTTGTGGTTATTTGATGATTAGTAGATATTGTTCTTAACACACTATGTGGAGTTGAAACACTTCAAGGGAATGATTCATGAAAAAAGGCTATAACTCGTTTAATGCAAACAAGTTTCCTGGTACTGTAGGGTCTACTTGTACAACATTCAAGCTTCTGCTCTTCGACTCCAAACATTTTCTGGATTTAGTAATTTCTGTCGCATATTGCGTCTACAAATGCCAGCAGACGTCTAGAAATAGATCAATCGTTACTTTAAATGTACTCCGGCTCGGCCCAACGTATACACTTGGCAGTCAAGTGCATACATAGATCAATTCACACATACATGCATGTACATGTACTAGGTAGATGATAGATTATGCTTCGCATGTTGGGAGCTGCATGTAGGCCCACTGGTACATTTTACTGTATGAAAGTGAACTTTAAAGTCTAGTTCAATGGTTTGAAATTCTGAGTCTAATATTTGTAAAAGTACGTGATGGAATTTTGCTGAAAGAATATGCAACCTCCTATGTCCTTGAACAGTTTTTGTCTTTACTGTGGTCGTATTCTTTGCTTTAGATAGTTAAATAAGAAATTGGTGTACACTTTATAGGTATGCGTATTACTATGATGAGCAATTACGCTTATTGGACAAAACACCAATGGGAAAAGAGTACAAGTATTATTTCAACAAAGAGCAAAACGTATTTACCAGAGCAGAGCAATTATTGATTGTAAAGTTTTACAATGACGTCACTACCGTTCTGAAAGATTTTTGTACATTGACAAAAGCCTACAACTCGACACTGCGATGAAATGACTACATATATATGTACATGTAGTTGTATATGAATACGGCATTTAAATTGGTGGAATGCTTGATGTATTGATTGACACTGTGGTTTATTGTCTTGTCTTATAGCTCAGCCCTGTGACGATGGACTCAACCCGTGTTTGAATAACGCCATTTGTTCTTCCACTGATGGAGTCACAGCGATATGTGTATGTGACACTGGTTTCATTGGAATTCACTGTGAAAGAGGTAATTCATATTGTATGCTGTTGATTGTATGAGAAAGTACATCTGTCAGTAGGTAATTGCTAGATATTGACTAACATGTATTTCTACACATGTATTGGATTCAGATTGTCTATATAAATTAAGTTATACCAATCTTCATCCAGGCATCATTCATCAAAATAATGACTATCTTTAGTTGAACTTCTGCCTGAGATTAAACTGTTTGAACTTTGCTATTCTGCTTCATTATTAGTAATCATAACACGATCCATGGTACTATAAATGAAGTTACAAGATGACGAGGATTTTCCCATTTTGTGTTTAGTCATAAGACCTTGCGACAGCATCCCATGTCAGAACGGTGGTCTGTGCTTAAACAATATCAACGCTGCGAGTTATACATGTTCCTGCACGGAAGGGTTCATTGGTGAAAACTGTGAAAGAGGTAAGAAACAAGAATGAAAAATTGCTTTCAAAGAAATGCAGGTTTAATTCATCGGAAAGATATTTAAAAACCAACAACCATTTCATTTTGTACGCAGATGATCCATGTGTGCCACAGCCTTGCATGAACAATGGTCAATGTTTGGATGCAGACACAACCTTCAGTTGTAGATGTGTTAATGATTACACAGGATTACGATGCGAAATACCACCGGGTACGTACACACTAGAAACAAGTAGCATTCAAATGTGATGTATTACGTAGTTTGTAGAACTAGATCAAAATCGCGTTTTTATTTCCAGTTCAAAAAAGACCCTAAACTACCAATCTGGTCTTTTAGAATGAAAACCATATGGGTGTTGATTGCTAGACATGAAATATTGTGATTGATAGGCAAATAAACTACGCACAGAAGAAATAATATAATGGTTGTAACCTGCAAAACTTGAAATCTCTATTCACAGTGACTGGAAAACATTGAGAAACGTTTAGACCTTACGAGAAGTGAGAAAGTTCGATCGAATATTACATGGTGTTTCCGCAAACCAATCCACATACCAATTGTCACCATACAAAGCCTCAAATCTTTCTTACCTAGTCAACACATATATACGCAGTTAAGCAGAGTGTACACAGTCGATATTTTCGGTAATAATCTCGGTAACGTACTATCCATTTAGGGCAACACACATGGGCAACAAGACGTTGGGCCCTGTGTACACTAGTAACATTTGTCCAACAAAAGTACAGAGATGTTGATGAGATGTTATCGAAACAATTTTCCCAATTTAGTAGCAATATCTTGCGTTGTAATTTTTTTTCTGGTTTTGTCCTTATTTTGTTTGCATCCCACAAGGGTTACATTCTTACAAATCGATTAGCTTTTCCCCATTGTATTTAGACCACTCCATGGTAGCTGTCATTTTGTCATAATCACATGATCACACAAGGTCCTAAACCTTGTCCTGATTGGTCAATGTCGGCAACATGTGTCGAAAAAAAAATGCATTTCCATTCATTCGTCAACATCTGAGCGACAGTTGGGCGACATGTTACCCAACTCGTTTCGCTCTGTGTAAACTGACAACATTTTCAGCAACAAGGTACCTGGGCAACATGTTACCGAGATGTTGCTGCGACATGTTACCCAACCCGTTTCGCTCTGTGTAAACTGACAACATTTTCAGCAACAAGGTACCTGGGCAACATGTTACCGAGATTGTTACCGAAAATGTTGACAGTGTACACTCTGTTTTGGGCTATGCCAATTTAGTATGGCCTACGGGTTGTGTATGTTAGCCACCAGAAGTCTGCGAATAGTACCACTCATTAATTCTCAATTACTCACATTTTTTAGCATAGCGACATGAATTTCATGAAGCACTGGAAATCAAATTGAAAATTACATGTGCGCATGGATGTATCGTGAAGCAGCGGTTTTACTGCCTTCGTCTGTTCTCATTTTCATGGTCACAGGGTTTAATAAAATTGCAACTAGGTTGCTGAAAAGGCTGTGATAACATGAGATTGTAAAACATATTCTAGCAAATGCAGTTTTGAAATACCGTTGCGGGGTCGATTTTACGAAGACCACGATCCACTCGTAACTCGAGTTACGAAAGATAACCCATCCCTGGTTTGGTATTGATGCCACAAAGGGTAAATTGCTATCGCTGATAATTTGACATTTACATGTCTTTGTTCTTTAGCTCATCCTTGTGATGATGGACTGAACCCGTGTTTGAATAACGCCATGTGTTCGTCCACTGATGGAGACACAGCGATATGCGAGTGTGTTGATGACTTCAGTGGAATTCATTGTGAAATAGGTATGCCTAATTCCTCATGTATGTACTTCCACGGTTATTTGATGAGAAATCATGAAAAGCAATTCGTAATGACGTTATCTTGAGAGACAGAAGTAATTTGCATTTGTTCAGTGTTCCCTTTTCTAACTCTCCTTTAAAGGTAATATCATACTTTGGCTTTTGTCAAAGAAAATGCAGATTCATGGGTAAACTAAAAGTTATCCGTGAAATTCCCAGTCCCAAACGGTGCCTACAGTTTGAGAAAACAGTGGAAAAGCCCAAGGAATTTTCTTATTTTTACCGTTAATTTAGATCTTTTAAAGATCAAACATATTTTCGGTTGTTGCCTTGACTGATTGTTTGATAAATACACCATTTCAGGCGTTTCAAACAGTTTGTTTCTACCATTACCATCTTTATACCCTGTAAGTTATAAGTTAATCTGTTAAGTTATAAGTTAATCTGTGAAGATTTCTGTTTCGGTATGCTACCAAAGTAAGATACTACCTAGTCCGATGAAATAATCTTGTGTAGAATTCACCATTATTAAAGTTATCATATTCTTTGTTATCCACAGCTCACCCGTGTCACTACACTGTTAACCCATGTCTGAATGGTGCTACGTGTATGGTAGGGGAGTCGTCGGTTATCTGTGTATGTGCTCAGGATTTCCTTGGCGTCAATTGTGAAACATGTAAGTGCAAATGGCTATAAAGATAAATGATTGATTGTACAATTGATTTGGTAATATACATTCGTTGGTGATGAACCTTTCTTTTTATTTGTTTCGGCCCACAGTGCACCCTTGTCATCAGAGCATCAACCCGTGTTTGAATGGAGCGACGTGTATGGAGGCAAACTTAGCTGCTGTCTGTATTTGCTCCGAAGATTTTCTGGGAGTCCACTGCGAAAACGGTACATGAGAATGCACATTTCATTGATGTTATTTTCTCTGTAAACAGTTCGTGTATGCCTAACACCTTCTAAAATAATGTTCAGTTTGTTAACGACACAAATGCTGCATGAATTCATTGGCGTTTTTACGAAACGACAAAATAAGGGCCTTCTTTCAAAATGGACGTTCACCAAAATTTCGCTTAACAATGTGGGAGTTTTCAAACGGTAAATGTATTGGTCTAACATCCACATTTTGGTGTGAAATTTGGAAATGGCTTGTCTGTGAGTTTGTTTCAAATTTTCGGCATATAAATTTTATTAACAAGGAATGTTGTTTTTAGGAAATTAGAAAATCAAAAAGTACAGGATTTTTGAAAAAATGATTACGAAGTTACAATCTTATTTTTCATGTTATTATCATAAATTTGATTGAGATTTAAACAAACGTACAAGTATGATGTTAAAACAAACCCATGGACAACACATGGACAAATTGTTAGACCAATAAAATTACCGTTTGAAAACTTTCACATTGTTATGCGCAATTTTGGTGAAAGTCTATGTTGAAAAAAGACCCTTATTTTGCTGTATCGTAAAAAATGCCGACGAATTGATAGTTTCTTAATAAGATGTATGATTTCCCTTTTGTGTAGATCTTACTTTTCCAGTTATTGGCCTGCACATAGACCTGAGTACCATGCTTTTAAGGTTGATAATGTTATAGAATACGTCAAACAAGACATTCACCAAATACATTCATAGTACTGCAGTGTGTCCCCCCAAAAAACGATACCCATTTTCAAAAAAATATGAGAAATAATCAAATTCTTTCTCGAGGAATATTTCGAGGGAACAAAATAAATTATGCCAATTATGAAGGAACGAAATGTTATTATTAAGAAACGAAATAATAATGAAATTGGTACATGTACCTTGAAATAATTAATTCTATTCGCTCAAAATGTTATTTCGATGGAACGAAATGCATTTTAACTTGAACGAATTATTTTTCTGAGGGAATAAAATACTATTTAAGGGAATGAAAAAGTAATTAATATTTTTACCCTTGAAACTTTTTCTGCTCGTCTCCTTAGAAATGTCCAAGTACCAAAAACTAGATGCAAATTTTTATGTGTCTTATATTTAAAGGTACTTTCATACTTTGATAGCATACCGAAACATAAATCTTCACATATTTACCTATAACTTACAGGGCATAAATATGGTAATGGTAGAAACAAATTGTGAAAATTGTCTGCATGGAATGCTGTATTTATCCAGACAAGAATGAAAACAACTGATCCAAAATAGTTTCGATCTCAGAATGATAAAAACTCCTGTTAATAGATTACAAAAACATGGGCGTTTTTGAATGTTTTCTCAAGAGGTCGGCACCGTATGGGACTGGCAATTTCACAGATGACTGTAACTGTATCTTTTGATATTTTTGCACATGAATCCGCATTTCTTCGACAAAACCAAAGTATGAAATTAACCTTAATGAATCTAGAAGGATGTCATCTTTATTAAAACACATGACTTCATCATTCATACATTGCAGTACGAGCTTGTCATTTCACCGTCAATCCTTGCCGGAATGGTGCGACTTGTATCGAGGCTACGGAAGGTACCAATCTTGCAGTTTGTGTGTGTCCATTGGGCTACACAGGTTTGCAATGTGAGATTCCACCAGGTATGACATTCCTTTCTATGGCTTGGTTTATCCATTTCATCTTCAAACGTTTCATTGGCCATGTAATACCCTGCGATTAAGAAAGTATAAATGTACCAATGTAAAATTTGCAGGCTTTTTTTTGGTCAGAGCTTTAAACTGATCTACTCATTTTGAATAAAATAAAATGAAACAGAATAAAATGAATGTCGTTTATAGGCCTATAAGATGATAAGGGCAATTCCAAGCGTAATGCGTCTGACCATTTACTTTACAAAGCCTGCAACATTTCCAATAGCATTACTTAAAGCTTTGGATGTCAAGTTGAAATCAGTATATAAACTTGACAGAAAGACTCATCCTTGTAAAACTTATACCACTAAGTTATTGAATTGACAAATATAAATGTAATGCGACTGACCATGGAATCGCCATAAGCTTTATTGAAGCATGAACGAATTTATCACTCATAAATAACAATTTGTTTACTATAAATATACATGCTCCCTATTATATTGTGAGTTTGTAAATTGATCAATCTCTTTCCTCTATTATTTCAGACGATCCATGTGAACCGAATCCATGTTTGAACGATGGACAATGTACAGGTGATATCCTGACAGGGGTTTACACGTGTCAATGCACAGCGGAGTTCTATGGAATCAACTGTACAAACGGTAGGCTGTTGTTGTCCGTTACTAGCTCACGTTTCACTTTTTCAGTCATTGTTGCAGGGCTGTATACATTTCTATACATACACGCTCTATACATTAGCAAAGGTGACTTGTTAAAATAATTATGCTATGTGCAAAACACGTTTTTACAAATACTGTACTGCTCTCCTACGGAAGAGTATAAGGGCCACCTGCCAAAAAAAATGTTCGAGTTGCTATCTCGCCGCGGCGAGTTAATATCTCGCCAATAACTCGCCGCGGCGAGTTACCGTATCTCGCCGCGCCGAGTTACTATCTCGCCACGGCGAGTTACTGTCCTGAGTATACCATCTGCATGTATCCGGTATTGTGATTGACACAGCAATGTTTGTGTGTAAAAAGGAACAGCAAATTCGTACATGTATAGCCGGCCTGTGGAAAGCAAAACAAGAGAGAGAAGACCCAATCGTCTGACCATAAAACAAACAATTTGATGAATAAATAAAGAGAGACATCTCAGTTTTTGCTATTTTTATAGCACAGAAAATAAGAAGAACCGGGATGCGCTCCACAAGTTTTAAGATGCTTTTATCAGTGTAGTGTATAGCGAGGTCAAAAAACTTGAAGAGGCATAGTGTATAGTTCTAACTGAAAGTGGTTTATCAGGTGGTTGGGGTAGGGTGGGGGTTTGTTGAGGAGGAAAGGGGGAGATGAATGATGGGGGAGGGAAAAGAAGAAAGGAAGACAGGGATTGATTAAAGAAAGATGGAACTAAAGAAGGGAAGATGGATACCCAAGGTTTCGACCAAGAAAATTGACACTTTTCATCTTGCTCAGTCGGGATTCTGCTCACCCTTAATCTGTATTTGGCAGCGTTATCAAGGGTGAAGTGGCGAGATATAAACGCATTTGCAAACACGAAAGGGATTTTGTTACGAGCAGAATTTGCAAAATTCTTGAACTTTTGCAAGAGCAACAGTAAAGTACACCAACCTCCGGGGACTCAATATGAAGTTGAACCAAAGGGATCCTGTCATTTCTTTATATTAGAAAATAAACCAGGATGACAGTTTTTTCAATTGGTTGTTAAGTGGACTAAAACACATAAAAAAGAACAACCATATCGCGCATCTATGATTGGTCAAAGCACAACAAAAATGCTAAAAGGTGACTGATGAAGTGCGGCATAATAACGGTCAGAAAATATGATTTGAACCCTCCATAAAAAAGGAAAAATCCAAGGGATCAGCATATTATCAACGGACAAATTTGTTCTTTGAATGAATTTCTCCTTCCCTTTTCTTGGTTTCCCTCTTGCATGCATTTTGATTTGTTCAACCGATCTTTGTGCAATACAGCTAAACAGCCCACAAGTTGGATTTGTCTCTGTCTTTGCAAAATATATTATACTCTTATATAGACGAGTGGTATGTCAAATTACCCTACTATTCCACTCTTCCTATTATTAACACAAGTTCAGTTTGCTCTTCTCAGCCTGGACTCACCACATGATGGTTTTGTCTACCCACTGTTCCATCTGCCTACCTTCCACCTCTTGACCTCAAACTAACCAATCCCTCCATTTTTCCCCATCCCTGTCTCCCTTTCTTCTTTCCCTCTTTCTTCATTCATCTCCCCCTTTCCTCCTCAACAAACCCCCACCCCACCCACCCCTACCCCAACCACCTGATAAACCACTTTCAGTTAGAACTATACACTATGCCTCTTCAAGTTTTTTGACCTCGCTATACACTACACTGATAAAAGCTTCTTAAGTCTTTTGGAGCGCATCCCGAATATTCTAATTTTCTGTGCTACAAATAAGAAAAAACTGAGATGTCTCTCTTTCTTTATTCATCAAATTGTTTGTTTTATGGTCAGACGATTGGGTCTTCTCTCTTGTTTTGCTTTCCACAGGCCGGATATACATGTACGGAATTTGGTGTTCCTTTTTACACACAAACATTGCTGTGTCAATTGCAATACCGGATACATGCAGATGGTATACTCAGGACAGTAACTCGCCGAGGCGAGATACGGTAACTCGCCGCGGGGAGTTATTAACTCGCCACGGTGAGATAATAACTCGCCACGGCGAGATAGTAACTCGCCTCGGCGAGATAATAACTCGCCACGGCGAGATAGCAACGCGAAACTTTTTTTTTTGCAGGTGGCCCTTATACTCTTCCGTAGCTCTCCTGACTGGTAACTTTCACATTTCCTGTTTTCATCTTATATCGTTTTAACTGCAGCCGTTGTAAATAACTGCGTAAGCAATCCATGTATAAACAATGGGACATGTTTCTCCAGCCAAGAAATGGAAGGATATGTTTGTACATGCATCACAGGATACACTGGATTAAACTGCGAGTTAGGTAAGATTCCCGATGTCCATTATTGGTTTCTATTTTGTGACTTACTGGTAAGAAAGTGGTAGTTCTCAAGTTGCAGTATCATATAGCGAGTTCAGTCATATCCGTTAGTCAGTGCCCTTCATCCAAAAATTAAATCGACAGAGCATATTTATCTGATTTATCTCGACAAGTTTCAAAGTATTGCGATGAGAATACTTGTATGTGCTTGCTCAATGCATGTATCTGATGTGTCTGTCCGTACTCAAAAAGAGAGAGTATACAAGTAGGTCTACACAGAGAGAACTGGAAACAGTATTGCTTCAAACTAAGTTAATTAATTTATCTGCTTTTAAAAGCTTTAAATTAGGTTTTCTTTCCTTGTCAATTCAGGAAATTCAAAATAATTCCCCAATCAGTTTGCAACGGTTGGCCAATTACAATGCATGGAATCGGTGAACAATTACAAATTCCATGCATTGTGACTGACTACCATTGGCAAAACTCTTGGAGGCGCACTATTGTGAATCGGCCATTTTGTAGTGATGACTGATTTAAAACAAAATATAAATATTGTACGCATTGGCCATAGTAGCATGCTTGATAAAATGTTTGTGTTCGGATAGTTATTCCATTATGACAGGGAATTGTGTATTTAACATGATTCCTTGCGGCATTCATTTTGCATATATCTATTGATCTATTGATCTATTGAAATGACAGAAACATGTAGAAGAATACCATGTAGTGAGAATGGGGTTTGTATGACATCTGAGAGCCATGATTACTGCCAGTGCGCTGAAGGATGGACAGGATCATTATGTCAGACCAGTGAGTATATACATGTACAATGCCAAATGACCAGCAATGGTATAACATCATCGGCATCCACGTTCCTTTGTAGTTTACTAATAATAGGCGAAGGAATTTCACATTATATTCATGGCAAACAAACGAGTATTATGGATGTATTATACTTAGTAGCTGTAATCCTGTATCATTTATTTGGTGAAATCCACAATAGGAATTTACTGTCTCTATATAGTGCCCGACCATTGAACTAATAAATAGGGACAATAGGGTTTTCTTTAGCTGGTTCCAAAGGTGTGACACTGTCCCCATCATCATCAGCAATGTAGGTAAAACAGCACCGGGGCAAGCGAACTAGTTGCGCCCCTAATTCCAACTTCTTATACCAATGAGAAATATCAATATGAAATTGGTATTAGTCTTTCGTTGTTCATTGGATAAGATTTCAAATAAATTCAACAGCACAGTTACCTTTTTTCCTTATTGCGTTTTTGTGTCCTGAAAATGTGGCGCCCACTTCTGAAACTACCACAGTTCAACCAGTTGCCCCTCTCCTAAACACCACTGGGAATGCTCATTTTCGTTATCTGTTGTCACGACACAACCCAGACTTTTGGCTCTTGTAACCCCATCCGTGTCTCTTTGTTTTTCTAAATTTTGTGTACGGCACTTCGCTTTGTTTCTAATGGTTTTGTACAGCAGTTTATAAATCCCTGTTACTGTTATTATTATTCATTAATAAAGCAATTCAATATTTATCAAATCATTGTTGACTTGCTGTTGTTCCTGTTTCACTTAAAAAACAAAACGATCTTACTCTTAAGTTACTCCATTGATGGGCTGTATACCTTCACTTTACTTGTTTATATTTCTCACAGAAATTGTATATTGTCAAGACGATTATTGCGAAAATGCTGGTGCCTGTGTCATCCTGGACAACATACGGGTTTGTCGATGTAAGAGTGTCCATTATGGAACCCGCTGTGAATTCAGTAAGTCCTCTGCTGTTTTGTAGGATTAAGCAGTTCAAACATGATTGTATAAGCATTACTGTAAATTCAAATTCACCTGTTGGCTTGGTTGGGATTCGAACCTTTGATCTCCTGCTGAGTAGCACACTAGGCCTATCCAAACTAGGGCCAATTTCATTGAGCTGCTTAAGCACAGATTTGCTGAAGCATGAAAAGTCTTCCTTAGGATTGCCAACCAAATGTTCATGTGATGTTTACTGATTTGTATTCGGTCATTGTTTGCTGAGAATAACATTTACTAGGAGTTTGTTCTGGCATACTGAACAAAAAACTGATTTTATTTACCAAGGTTTTTGGTGCTTAAGCAAATTCTTGTGCTTAAGCAGCTTTTTGAAAGGGCCCCAGATCGCCAAGTACAGTATAGCCTAGGTCAGTGAGTTAAGTCCAATCCATGGATGTCTGGATGTTTTTGGTGGAGATAAAAATGATCATGAACATAACAATTATTATAAAAGGAGGCTAAATTACTACTGAATAACAATCATAACCATGAGTGTATCCTCGATTTCAGGTCTCCTAAATCACAACACAGTCTGTTGACTTTGCTATGATATGGACGATTACATTTTATTTAAGACGTAAAGCCTATTGCACTAACGAAGCGTTCGAAGGTCGTTTGTGTTAAACACAATTTACAAATAAAAATATATTGATATTTTTTTCTATATGTACTCAGTTCGTGAATAAAGTAATTTTTAATTTGAGACGATGTCTTCAATTTCTGGAACGATGGACATTGATTATATCTTCTTTTCTTTGTTTGTATGACAGGCACTGACCGCTCATTAAGTACAGGATCGTCAGTGTACAGGGAGAATATAGTCAAACTCATCGCCTTGGTAACCCTCACCTCAATAATGCTGGGCAGTTGGTTCTAGAACAGATTAAAGAGGAATGCTACCTTGCTTGTGACTATATCCGTCCACCTGCATGGGTACCTAGTATACAGGGTGTCCCAGAAAAACGCAACACTGTGTCGGGAACCATTGTGATAAAATTAAATTGTTTATCACTTCAAGATTCAGATATGTGATACAACCATGTCTTGGCTATCACCATGTAGAATTTGAGCAAAATTGGACTGAAATTGGCGAAAATATGACCAATTAAAAGAGTACTCCTTAAAAACAAATGTGCAAGGGTAACACGCGTAGTAGTCAATATACACATAATGTGTATGAAAGAAAGATGAAATCGGGCTTTGAGGTTGGGTAGTACAGCCATCTTAGTTTTTTCAATCAATGTTAGTATCACATAGGGCCTAAATTATCTCAGTCTTGAAGTGATAAACAGTTTAATTTTCATATAATAGTTCGGCGACGCAAGTGTTTTGGGACACCCTGTATAGCAGCACCTATATAGCAGGATGAACGAATCCTCATGCATTGTACGTTCTTAATTCACTCTCTGTACATACCTGTTTCACATTGCCTCCTCAGTAATCCCAACACACTGATCTATACAAACTGGATAGGTCGCGGGTGCTGCGATTATACGGCGAGCCGTGAAGTCACCAGTGGCCATGTTAGGATATTCAGCACAATACTCATTGCACTGCATGACTGCACAGCACGCAGTGCACCATTACGCCGACCGCCGTGTCTGCCAATATATTGAATATCCCAAAATGGCCGCACGATCACCTGCAGAGCAGCGCGACCTATGCAGTTAATGTGTGCATTCGTTGGTTAACTGGGAATGGTATGGTCGTGCTATACTACACTAAACAACCGAGAGAATGGGGACGAGGTTGACTGGTGTCGACCCGGGGGAGCTAAACGAATGCACCCTGTATAGATCAGTGTCTCTTTTTATCAAAAGAGGGCTCCACTCAAAAACTTGTGATCGGATTACTGTATACGAACCTTTATATCCCTATTACTATACCCAAACCGTCGGCCGGTGCAAAAAGCTTTATTTCCTTTGCCACAATATACAGACAAGAAATCATTACCTTGGTCACAAAGTAGTCTTTGAATCCGCTTGTTGTACTGTTGACGATTGCAGTTTGTGTTTGTATAGGAAGAATATAATTATGAAGTGAATTTTAAAATGTTCATGGAAAACGAATTTTACTTTTTCTTGTATATTAAGAAAGGATTTTTTTTACGCAGATATGATGCAAGTTTGACATATATAATATTAATGAAGGGTGGCGGGTGCTTGTAAAATCGTGTAGAATGTTCATTGAAAGACGGATTTTTTTTATACTGTACTTCAGTTTTATAGTTTAGAACCGATGCAACCTTTTTATTTCTTAAAATTAATATCATTCACACAATGTCATTAAAACACGATGAATTCCCGACCCTATGTATCAGTAGGACTATGAATATTTTACCAGAGTAAATTTATTTTGCGATGATTGATAAATAATGTATTTTAAACCATTTTCATTAAAGGTGATTTTAGATTTTAAATTGTAAAATAATTTTGAGGCGAGTTGACATTTCCTGCTTTGGTGCATGCTTTTCCTACATTGCTACTAATGCACAGAAACTCATTTCAGTAAAAGGCTATATATTATACGTAGTTGATATTTTTATAGTAAGACGGTTGGACCTGTTCGGGGTGTTTGTTACAGGGGGTGGGGTAGGGCGGGGTGGGTGTGGTCGAGGCAAGCTGAGACACCTCCATGCCCCTTAAGCCTGGTTTATTCTCCATGGCACGTGCAAAGTGAAGCGAAATAATGACGTCATGTAACCGCTCAGTCTGTCCTGGCGAACCCTGTTTGCGAACATAAGTGGCGAATATGCAGTTTGTGACGTCAGATTCATGTCGCATGCAGCAAACAGCATGCAGTATGAACTGGAATGAATGTGTTCACATTTCTTGTAAGTACATGTATTGCCACGAATGCTACACCAAGCACAGCTACAAAAATGGATAAACTACGATGGTTAGGGATAATCATTCTTGTTATCCTTTTTTGTGGTGGGGGTGGGGGTGGGATGGGGGTGGGGGTTGAGTGTGCAGATGTTGAAGAGTTTTAGTTGGGTATACATTTTGTAGTCTACCTTTATTATTTTGGAAAGTGTTTTATGGATTATTTGTGGGTTTGATTTCTAGACTTTTAAATCATTTTATATTTTTACGGTAAAATATTGTAGAGAACTTTTATTTTACTGGACTTTTTAAAACATATACTTTAACTCAGTAAATGACGTGATACTGTATAAAAGGTGAATAGGAGTACATTATATTGCACGATTCATGTTGCAAAGACACTTTTAAATAGCCTTGAATAAAGAGATATTGTAATTGATTATGTGAACGTAATGCATTGAGAGTTTTTGTAAAATAGTAAGTGTGTTAAATGTCATGTTTTAAGTTGGCACGGTAGGGGGCTACAGATGATTTCTTATCATGCTACATGCTAGCGGATCGACACCTTGTAGACATTCTAACCAGAAAAACGTCTGTTGGTAAGAGATATTACACGCAGCAAAACCAAAACACTACTAGAAATTATGTCTGTTGAAAATAGAACATGAGGCTTTCCCGAATATAATTTATAAAATACTTCATAACCTACTACATATGTATTGGATCCAGGGTTCGTTCATGATTCATTAATGTGTAAAGTTTTCCCTTTGAAGCCACTGTAACGTGACACGCGATAACGTCATGATGACGTAAATATTTGGCATACATCTGCTTCACACGAAATCTTGCCCCATTCTACATGTATATTGCATCCTCCCTTTTAATACGAACAACACTAATCTAAACTTAAACTCTCCCTCTCTAAAACCGACTCCTGTACTCAAGTGTCTCATTTGTCATCAACAACCTCTACAAATTATATCAATATCTAATCACACTTTCTCCCACAGCCCAAAAAAGCCTTGCTTTTGTAAACTTTTTGTTATTGCTTTCCGTGAAATTTTCATTCCGAAAAATAAAATAAATGTAAATTGATATAACAAAAGAGGACCAGATAAGGCAAAGAGACATCACCCGTGGTGGATGGTGGATGGCGGATAAACACATACTCAGTTTTATCTTGTTTGATGGAGTGCCATCTTCTGAAAGCCTTTAGCGTTCAAAATAACCTGATGGATCTTTTAGTTAATTTTACCCGACTATGACTGCTATCTTCAAAACACTATCTTGACAGTAATATTCTGGTGCATTGCCGAAGACAAACGTCATTACAAAGATATACAGCGATTAGTATATCCAGTGTTCATCTGCTAAAAATATTAATTCTTGCCATTTAGAATTGCGGGTGGTTTTTATGAGTTGAAGCACCGCCTCAATGGCAACGTTCCCCAGTCCTGAAACGCCCTATTACCGAATATTAATCATTTTTTGTTGCCCTTGCTCCAAAATTGCAGGTATTACTGGCCCTGCGCCAAGTGCTCTTGTAACAGGTCAAACACCGATGGGGTTGTTTCTCATCTGGTCTTTCACCTCTTACGGCATCAGACAGCGGGCAGATAATATAGATAATGGGTGATTCAAAAAAGTACGCATTAAAGCTAGAGTCTACAACGTCTTGGCCAATTGCAATCTATGAGCGTTTACGAAAATTATTTTCAGGCTCAGGCCCCATTTCGTAAATCCTTTCTAAAAAATAATGGGTATCAAATAGATGTTTTTGGCTGCAGTTCATTCTCTAGTTTGAAAAGGAAAACAGAGCTTCAGCTTCATCGGAAAACCACAACCTATATTTTCAGCATAAGGAGCCTGAGCCTGAGCCTGAGCCTGAGCCTGAGCCTGAGCCTGAGCCTGAGCCTGAGCCTGAGCCTGAGCCTGAGCCTGAGCCTGAGCCTGAGCCTGAGCCTGAGCCTGAGCCTGAGCCTGAGCCTGAGCCTGAGCCTGAGCCTGAGCCTGAGCCTGAGCCTGAGCCTGAGCCTGAGCCTGAGCCTGAGCCTGAGCCTGAGCCTGAGCCTGAGCCTGAGCCTGAGCCTGAGCCTGAGCCTGAGCCTGAGCCTGAGCCTGAGCCTGAGCCTGAGCCTGAGCCTGAGCCTGAGCCTGAGCCTGAGCCTGAGCCTGAGCCTGAGCCTGAGCCTGAGCCTGAGCCTGAGCCTGAGCCTGAGCCTGAGCCTGAGCCTGAGCCTGAGCCTGAGCCTGAGCCTGAGCCTGAGCCTGAGCCTGAGACTGAGACTGAGACTGAGACTGAGACTGAGACTGAGCCTGAGCCTGAGCCTGAGCCTCAGCCTCAGCCTCAGCCTCAGCCTCAGCTTCAGCCTCCGTTTCGTAAACGCCCCATATCCACGGAATTGGTTGACTCAATTCGCGAGTCAATGGAAAGGATGGACAGACTCCGTGTATTGTGATTGGCCAACGCGTTGCAAACTCTATAGGTGGCGCACTATTTAGAATCGCCCATATTATGGAAGCAGACATGTAATAGGCCTACACGGGTTTACACTTCGAAATGTGCGCATGCGTGATAGTGCCTCGTTTTGAAGTCGCGATCAAAACAGCCGAAGTGTAAACCCGTGTATTGTATTCAACAAGACGGGTTTACACTTCGAAAAGTGCACATGCGTGGAAGTACCTTGTTTTGAAGTTGCGATCAAAATCTAAGATGGCCGCCAAGGTGTAAACCCGTGTATTCTGTGCTTATGATGAGATCCTCTTCCATGGATTTGGCAGAAATTTTGAGTTGCGAGCGTGCGTTTATGTACGTTTATAGACCTGAGTTTATAGACCGTAAGTATTTCTAGCTTACTCATAATTCTCGATCATAATTCGTACAAAAATGATTTCGCTCTCTCATTCTGTGAAAAATCAAGATAATGAAATAATAAATGATATGCAACAAATTAAGACATCAGACTGTGTTCGTAAAAATTCAATGGTCAACCCACCATAAAATGAAAAGAAAATGAAAGGTGACATGTTCATCATCATTTTCCTGTGCAACTTGAACACCTGTGAGAGTTCTGGGCATTTTTAAATGGTTTTTAAAGTTTTAGGATTTATCACTGTTGTCTATGGGAGTTTATTAACTTAGGTGCAACCTTCAGCTCACCGTGCATTTGCGTATAATGGGAGACTTTGGAAAACCGGTCTTCTTGTTAACAGCGCACGCGCAAAACAACGCGCTCATGCTCCTCTGTCCGAGGACATGCTTCCAGCTGACCGCAGAGTCAGCCGTGCGACGTCCGCTGGATTGACTGGATTGACGGACAATGCAGCATCCAGTTCTTCAGTTGTCTGATGAAGGCTAGCAGTACCAGCAGCCGAAACGTCGCAACCAGCAACACGACATCGCATGAGTTGAATCACCTTTTGCCCTTATCTGTATCCTTCGCAATGAATAAACCGTTCCTTTCTATTGATGTTGATTCAGTTTGGGTCAAGATAAATCGTTGCTTTATATCAGTGGAAAATAAAACATTGAGAATATTGAACATTGGAGAGTAAATTAAGGTATATATTTTTTTAAATGACTGGCATCTTAGTTTGCGTCTACATATTCATTGCTTTGTTTGTTTGTTTAGCTGTTTGTCTTTCCTTTGATCTGTTTCTTTGCCTTGTTCTGTTTTGTCTTGTTTAAGTCTGTTTTATTTGATAGGTATTTTACTTCCACAGATGTCGCAGAATGGCATGTTTGCAGGCAAACTATAACAATCATATGGCAACCAACACTCGACTGAACTGACGACATATCTAAATAATTGGTAATAATTTCCCCAAGAAAACAATATTGAATAATGAGACATGAACGTTTGCGATTTTAACATTTTATTTCTGCATGAAGACAAAAAGACACCACCATACCCGGGTAGAATAGAACGAAATGAGGATTAATACTTATAATTACTTTAATATAATGAGCTGTAATACAGTCCTTCGTCCGTATAGTAGGCATATACCAACAGTGAATCAGTGCTTAGTGACGCCCCCATTCATGTAGGGCACAGAGCACGTGACACACTGTCTTGTTAAAGCACCACTGGACAAGATATGCAAATACAGACTCACTCCATCACCTAGAATATATTATCATTCAAACGACAATGGGCACTCTGGAAACGTTTGATTTACTGAGACTAACTTCATCGTGTCGAGTATTTCAAAAATGTGTAATTTGAGTTCTTCAAAAATTTGGAAAGCTTTGAAGCTGTTTTTTCTTTTTCATTTGTTTTTCATTTAGAGTGTACCATAGCGTAATTAAACTTTTTTCAATTTCAAGATTGTTGAATTCCGTCATTATACTTATAAGCCATTTTCATAACCATTGTAAGGAGATACATTTAGCAACTAACCGAGAAAGTTACGATGGCTAAAACGTCTCCGTGCATTACGACACCAAGGGCGAAGACTGCATCTCTTACTGCGGAACATACGGCGACGACATTTGCGAGACCGAAGACAACGTCGTCGACTACATTTGCGAGACCGACTACACCGTCGTCGACGGGCGCGAATGAAGCGTCTACGGCACTGTCTTGATCTCATGCACATACGCCTCCTCCTCCTACGACACCGTTTAGTTTTACATCTACGACGTCTCTCACTCGTCATGGGCTGGCTAAAAGATAAAATACAAATTTGAAGACCAAAGTTTAATTTCAAAGTTATTGAGAAAATTACACTGCTAGTTTGAAATGTATTAAAAAATTAGGCGGCAGTCCAGAACAATATTAGCATTCTCCTGACACTGATTCAATACAAATTGATTTTAATTACATGGTTTCGTATGATTAGAATCATGCTCACAAAGCTCCTGTATCCTTACAGAATCACGATTTATATCGGTCACCTGTATCCTTTGGGCTTACTGCATAAACATGCCTTCCAACAGGCAATATATTTAAAAAAAATTATTATAAACAAAAGGGTATTAATTATGTTTGAGGTGCTATGGCGCTATCGTCAATGAAATGAGCTTACCTTTCCCCATCTTCAAGGTCTACGTCCTCCTCAGCAAGGTCCGTGTCTACATCATCTAGCTCCGTCTCTGCATCTTCAAGATCCGTGTCCTCATCATCATCATCAAGTGACGCGTCCACATCTTCAAGATCCGTGTCCGCATCTTCAAGGTCCGAATCGACAAGGTCTGCTTTCTCACCAGGATTCTGGTCAGTTTCTCCCACGCTGGTCTTAGGCAGATCAGCTTCGATGATTTGTTCTGAAATATAAACGAAACGAGACTTATAAACACTATACCCCTTTGACGTGAGGGATTTCAGGTCAGGGTGGTGGCTCCCAGGTAAAGCCGCTTTCAGATGCTTCGTCAGATTTCCTCCTTTTAATACTCCAGCAGACTTCTTCAAGGAATTTGAAATGAGTTTAGTCAAGCCGGGTTTCCACGGTTCAATGTTGTTGGCCGGCGACGATCAAGTCGTTGGAGATTATACCAAAAGCGGTAAGGGAGAGACAGAACCGATTCAAACTGGAATAGTGTGTGCAATTTTAGTGCTTGCCGGCCCAGGGTGCGGTTTCCCTTAGAGCAGAGACTGAAAGGACTTGATTCTTCTCAATTTATTTTCTTTGAGTAAGTAAACCCTGTCAATGGGAGACTTTGGAGAACCGGTCTTGAGTCAACAGCGCATGCGCAAACCATACTTGCTTAATTGTGAGCATGCCCGCGTTGTTTTGCGCATGCGAGTGCGTGCGCTGTTGACTTGAAGACCTGTTCTCCAAAGTCTCCCATAATTAAGACAACTACGCGTCCATATTTTATGAAAGAGCTTTAACCGTGCGATTCCTTTATTTCTGGAATGGAATTTTTTACTCATTGAACAGTGAACAAAGAAATTTGACTTGAGTGCGATTTTAATCAGCAACCTCTGGAATACCGTACCGGTGATCCGACCAACTGAGCTCTCCAGACCTATGCATTTGGAGTCCCTAATAATAGTTCTTTTGGCAGTCAGGAGCTATGAAAGCACTCACATACAGCTTCATCCCGAACACAATTTAATGGGAATTATTTAGAATAAACTTCGGAAAGGCTGAAATTTAGGCTTCTTATTTTGGGGAAGATTAACTTACATTGTCTTTGAAGCAACAAGGCATATGTGACTTTAATAAAATCCTCCAACGGACCATTGTCGCACTTCAACGACACCTGATACACTCACTAGTGTGCGACCTATGCAGGCCCACCGTGCACATAATAAGAAACATCAAATAACCACAAGGGAAACTAACTGATATTAAAGTCATTGACAAGTTAACAAAGAAAAAATTACTGGGGTGGGTTTCGAACCGGTGACCTCCTGTACAGACCGTACAGACCAACTGAGCTATCCAGCCCTACGTCGGTGGTTTCCCAAATGTTCAACTATCTTTGTTCGTTTGGCAGTCAGAAGCCATGAAACCATGTTAGCACCGCCATATCCCTGGGATCATTTTATCGATACTTGCAACAATGCTGCAACATGAGACCGCTAAATTTGGGATCACTCAAATAGGATTCGTTTTAATATAAATCATCAAATAATCACAAGGGAAACTGACTGAAATTTGCGATTTAAACTCAACATCCGCACATGCGCAGTGTATTATCTTGTGGCAACATGGTCTGTGTGTAATTTAAAGCGGGATGACATTTCAAACAAATGATAAGGACTTGTCCAAAATCTCAGGCTTTGGCTGCAAATAGCTCACAAGTAACAAGCGACTGCAAGTCACTGGCTAGTGACTGCAATACGTCCGTGTGTAATTCGCAACCACATCCAGAGGTTTAGGACCGTCGGCTTAACACTCAATCAAAATATAACTTACCTGCCACAATAACTGCGACACAAGCGACGAGCAAGACTAACAGCATGCAGCGAGCCATGGTGTACATCTGGTAGTCTCGGTGAGACGAAGGTACCAAACCACACCAAACAGTGCCCTTATAAGCATTTTGCTGTCCTACTCTAATCTACTGCACGTGATGGAGTTGGCAGGTGGCCCAATAATAGAAGCCTTGAACAATTCATGCAGTTGCGATACTTGAGCTGCTAATCCTGCCAGCAATTTCTGTTTTCATCAAGGGAAAGGTCTATTACCTTCAGCCGACACGAAAAAAGTTCAGCAAAATTTGACCTATAATAATGGCGTTTTGAGGCTGTGTATTTCTCCCATGGCTTTCAGTGATAAATTGTTTAACGTTGATCAACCTGCCTGCGTTAAATGTTTCAGTCAACTTGCAAAGATTAAATAATATTCATCAACTTTTTTTTTTTTTTTTTTTTTAAGTTATTGGGTGTTTCTATAGGCTGGCGTGCCTTGCTCACCGCGGCGACGTGAAATTCAGTCAAACTGTGGGTTGAAAATTAACTTCACTTCATTTGATTTCATTTGATTTCATTTTACAATGAAGTTGAGTACGACTCCTCCCTCTTATTGCCATTGGTATTCCTCCACATTGCTTCTCTTGAGATGCCTTTGTGTTTGATTAGCCTTCGTGCGATAGCTGCAGCCAGGGCTGTATACTCCGCAGGGAGTTGATATTTTTTCAGGAAAAGCAAATGCTGTTGCCCAAATAAGATTAAGTGTCATCTTTTGAAAGCCTTTAGCACTGGAACAAGCTTCAGCACATACACAATGTGTAAAATGGCCCGTAATCGCGAACCCTTCAATTGGTAACTCTTTTGTTTGAAATTAATCCATTAGTTTTGTATAGTATATTATACATATTTCCACTCGTGAACCATGATTGTCCTAATTAGTCCACGGTTTGAATGTCACTGCAGACAGAGTCAAGACTGCTCTGTTTTTAGACGTGGTCTGTTTCGTGAAATGCATCTATTAAATAAAGATACGTTTTGGCTGACCTGATGGATGTTTTACTTCATTTCTTTCCCGACTCTGTCTGCTATCATCCAAACACCATCTTGACAGTAATATTCTGATGCATTGCCAATGATCTAACCTCATCACAAATTCAGTGTCCTTCGGCTAAAACTCAATTATTGCCATTTGGAATTGCGGGCGGTTTTATGAGTTGAAACACCTCCTCAGTGGCAACGTTCACCAGTCCTGAAACGCCCTATTACCGAATATTAATAATTTTTTGTTGCCCTTGCTCCAAAATTGCAAGTATTACTGGCCTTCCGCCAAGTGCTCTTGTAACAGGTCAAACACCGATGGGGTTGTTTCTCGTCTGGTCTTTCACCTTTCATATTGGCAAATGCGGGTGGATTCATTCTCTTGCAGTATTCCAAATGAAATTCTCTAAAAAGTACACAAATCAACCAAGAAAAACACCAAACGATGCTGTTGGATTGTTTCACCAAAGTTTGCTCTGTTTGCAGGACGTATAGGCACTGCTCATAATGGGTTTAATAATACTCATGTACATAAACAGGGTGTCCCCAAAACGCAACACTTGTGTCGAGAACTATTATATGAATATTACACTATCAATCACTTCAAGATTCAGATATCTGATATAACTATGTATTGGCTATCACCATGTAGAGTTTGAGCAAAATTGGACTGAAATTAAGTGAAACAACTAAGACTGCAATACCCAACCTCAAAACCCAATTTTCATCTTTCTTTCATACACATTACGTGTGTTTTGCCACTATGCGCGTTATCCTTGCAAATTTGTCAGTAAAGAGTACTCTTTCAATTGGTCATAATTTTGTTAATTTCAGTCCAAATATGCTTAAATTCCACATGGTGCTAGCTAAAACATGGTTGTATCATATTATCTGAATCTTGAAGTGTTCAACACTTTAATTTTAACATAATGAGTCCCGACACAGTGTTGCGTTTTTTTCTGGGACATCCTGTTCATGTACATGACTTTAAGTTCACGATTATCGCAACAAATGGTACTATATAGGCTGTCTTATACTAAATATATATAATTTTAGGGAAAAAAGGAGTTTTTGTGCTAATTTGTTAAATTTCAATTATAATTGCATGGAAATTAATGTAACAATTGTTTTAGATTCTTCAGTATGTGTTTCCTTTCAAATCTGACTGGATTATTGAAGTGTGTGCAGTAGCCTAATAATAGGTTGCGCCCCCTCCAACTGACTGTCGGTGCCTCCCCCTCCGATAATTATGTAAACTTGATTTTGAAAGAAATGTCTTTAGATACTCATTATTTTGTACCGTTCTTTCTTTTGCAATGGTATCGTGTACAGTACATGTACATGTATGTATGCTATTAGGTATAAGTAAATGACAATGTAAGAAACGCAATCTACTTTCACTTACTGTATGATTTATGGGAAACAAGATAAATTGGCAGCCATGGTTCAGGACGAAGCATTGCTCAAATGAGTTTAGTCTACACAATCGTACGCTAATAATACACGTGTCTTGTACAATTCTTTGCACCAAGTCATAGATTGCAAAGTGCGTTGGGCACTCGCCTCTCACCAATGTGGCCCGGGTTCGATCCCGGCTTGGGTCATATGTGAGTAGAGTTGTGCGTTTGGTTCTCTCCTTTGCTTAGAGGGTTTTTCTCCGGGTTCTCCGGTTTTCCTCCCTCCACAAAAACCAAACACTTTCGATCTTGAGCTGTGCTTCGTGATCATTATGGGTTGATGTGGCTGGCTGCCAAAGGGCACCCATGAAAGCCTGCTACTCGATCACGGGTAGCACCATCCTTCATAATTCATATTGTAATTCATATTGTATCTCATAATCTTGGTCCACGACTATGTTATTACCGTACTCGAACGTACGAACCGATTATCCGCACTGACCCGCACCCACGCACGCACCCACACCCATTCGTAAAGGCCTTCTATAACATAGTCTTGGGAATCGTGTAAGGGCTGTGAGTTGCACGCGCACCTCGTTAGTATAATGTTCGTAGCGCGCTTCTTTGTCACCATGGCAAACTGTTGAATATGTATGATATATAAGAATGACGCTGGTCATTCCCCTCAGGCAAAACCTGAACTTCGAGGCCTGCGGTCAGTTCCCATGGCAATGGCCTGGTCAAACAATGCAGAGATCGCTGCACGTGTTTTTGTTTTTGTTTATAGGCCTATACATGCCTACATGTAACTTAAAATGGAGTGTTTCACTGTAGGTCTCAGGCTAAATAATACTTTAATAGCACGTTTAAAACTCCTTGCTTCATGTTTGTTTTTACCAAATACAATGGAATTATAGTATTACAAGGTACAATAATTCAGCAACAGTGGATTTCTACATTATGTTGTAAATTAGCCACTGACACAGTCATATATCTCCCTAACTTTCGCCCAGTCACATCGTCGAAATTTTAACCAAAGGGCACGTTACAGTACCATACTGTGTAACTTCATGGGGTGCCTTGTTTACGTGTATGCACGTGCGTGAGCCGAGAAAATGGGCAGCGCCCGACTTTAGATGCAACGCATGCGCAGTGTGTTTCCCCCGATTTCGGGGGGAGATTTTACACGTTTCCCAAGACGGTATTAGTGATAGCTCCGTGCGTACGTGTGTACGGATTACCTGTACGTACATAAGTATGGTCAGTGCGGTTCGAGTATCCACACCAATACCGTCTTGAACCAAGACTATGTATCTCACTGAGCAGGTAAACCCATGGTAAACAGGATATAAATATATAAATAAATAAATAAATAGATAAATAAACAAAGTCGTGGCCCGTACAATTCCCGCCCTAATTACTCTGTCCACCTGCAATCGTGAATATCAACAAGCAGGGCCCAACTCCGAGGCTAGCTCTGCTTTAAAACAACCGTGTAATCGACGCTATAGGCCTTATACATGTTAGTCTTGGTTCCAAGACCTTCGTTGTTGCTTCCCGCGGCCCATAGGGCGCCCCCGCGCGGCGGATATGGGATAACTGTTTCAGACTTTTGGATCGTCACGAAGGTCTTGGATATTTTGTAAAGCGATGTTTAACTTTTTCTTTACTTTTCATCGAATCTCCCTTGGATTTCCAAGGGAGCCAATCAGCGAACGAGTTTCAGCTCACATAATGAATTATTCATGTAAGACAAACATTGTTGTTCGTAGTTGTATTTACGTACGTTCGATTGTCTGGGGTCTATGTTACGCTGCATATCATATGCAGTATATTTTGTAAACTTTTCGGGGAAAGATTTTGAGGACGTACTGTATGTACTACGTAATCGAACTGGCGTTTAATGGCAGTGAATATTCTATGCCGTCTAGCTCATCGACGAGCTAGCGACCGTCAGTCGCGCTGTCGGCATGAATTGATGGCCTCAACACGGTTATGCGTTATTTGTGGAAAGCAGTTCATTTTTTGCAAAGAAAATGGTGTGTATTTTCTGTACTTTTGATATTTTCTGTGGGTGGAAATAATCTTTGACTGTAGTACATCTAAGATGTGTTACTTCATACATGTAGTTCACTACTAGGCTGTCTAAAAGAGATCACCTTGTGCATTAAATGAGTGTGTGTCCTCAAAATCTTTGACAAGTCCCCCCCTTCCATCCTTTATCCACCCCCAAAGTGGGACCCCAAAGTGGCTATGTCCACTGCAAAATGATCCCAGATGAACACATGAAGCAAGAAATTTGTGTTACAGAGCGGATTTACACCAGATTTGGTGTTGTGGAATGGAGAAATTTCATGTTCAAAATCTTAGCATGTTAATAAGCTATATGCTTTCCCATATAAAACTTCGAATATTTTTTTTCTCCGGAGGAGGCTGAAGAGTGTCAGTAGGCAAGGCTACCTGGCAGTAACGACAGAATGAGCGAGGCACGTGCACCAAGGACATGCCCAAAGAACCAGAGAAAAGTCTCTTGGGGCATTGATCCTGTGCTCGGTGTTGAGAGTTGGAAAGATTAAACAAATAATGTTGATTGGGACTTTTCAATCATTTGGGTCAATATTCAACGTTGCTTTGTACTAGTGGAAAAGAAAACTTCGAGAACATTGAGACTTTGAGAGTCACTCCGCAGAAAGGCATATTTGCTTGCAAACTCAATACGGCAGCCAATTTAGAACTGTGCTGTGTACAAAACAAACATTCGACTGAACTGACGACATATCAATTAATTGGTAATAATTTCCCTAAGAAAACAGAAATTGAATACTGAGACATGAACGTTTGCGATTTTAACATTTTATTTCTGCATGAAGACAAAAAGACACCACCATACCCGGGTAGAATAGAACGAAATGAGGATTAATACTTATAATTATTTTAATATAATGAGCTGTAATACAGTCCTTCGTCCGTATAGTAGGCCTATACCAATAGTGAATCAGTGCTTAGTGACGCCCCCATTCAAGTAGCACACATATCACGTGACACACTGTCTTGTTAAAGCACCACTGGACAAGATATGCACATACAGACTCACTCCATCACCTAGAATATATTATCATTCAAACGACAATGGGCACTATGGAAAGGTTTGATTTATTTTGACTTAACTTCATCGTGTCGAGTATTTCAAACAATTTGTAATTTGAGTTCTTCAGAAATTTGGAAAGCTTTGAAGCTGTTTTTTTCTTTTTCATTTGTTTTTCTTTTAGAGTGTACCATAGCGTAATTAAACCTTTTTCAATTTCAAGATTGTTGAATTCCGTCATTATACTTATAAGTCATTTTCATAACCATTGCAAGGAGATACATTTAGCAACTAACCGCGACGGCGACGACGTCTAAAACGTCTCCGTGCATTACGACACCAACGGCGATGACTGCATTTCCTACTGCGGAACATATGGCGACGACATCTGAAAGACCGAAGACAACGTCGTCGACGACATTTGCGAGACCGATTACACCGTCGTCGACGGGCGCGAAAGGAGTCGCGTCTACGCTTAAACCAAAGACACCGTCTAGTTCTACATCTACGACGTCTCTCACTCGTCATGGGCTGGCTAAAAGATAAAATACAAATTTTAAGACCAAAGTTTAATTACAAAGTTATTAAGGAAATTACACTGGTAGTTTGAAATGTATTACAAAATTAGGCGGCAGTCCAGAACAATATTATCATTCTCCTGACACTGATTCAATACGAATTGATTTTAATAACATGGTTTCGTATGAATACAATCATGCGCACAAAGCTCCTATATCCTATAATCACGATTTATATCGGTCACGTGTATCCTTTGGGCTTACTGCATAAACATGCCTTCCAACAGGCAATATATTTTTACAAATTAATTATAAACAAAAGGGTATTGATTATGTTTGAGGTGCTATGGCGCTATGGTCAATGAAATGAGCCTACCTTTCCCCATCTTCAAGGTCTACGTCCTCCTCAGCAAGGTCCGTGTCTACATCATCTAGCTCCGTCTCTGCATCTTCAAGATCCGTGTCCTCATCATCATCATCAAGTGCCTCGTCCACATCTTCGAGCTCCGTGTCCGCATCTTCAAGGTCCGAATCGACAAGGTCTGCTTTCTCACCAGGATTCTGGTCAGTTTCTCCCACGCTGGTCTTGGGCAGATCAGCTTCGGTGATTTGTTCTGAAATATAAACGAAACGAGACTTATAAACACTATACCCCTTTGACGTGAGGGATTTTATGTCAGGGTGGTCGCTCCCAGGTAAAGCCGCTTTCAGATGCTTCGTCAGATTTCCTCCTTTTAATACTCCAGCAGACTTCTTCAAGGAATTTGAAATGAGTTTAGTCAAGCCGGGTTTCCACGGTTCAATGTTGTTGGCCGGCGACGATCAAGTCGTTGGAGATTATACCAAAAGCGGTAAGGGAGAGACAGAACCGATTCAAGTTGGAATTGGGTGCAATTTTAGTGCTTGCCGGCCCAGGGTGCGGTTTCCCTTAGAGCAGAGACTGAAAGGACTTGATTCTTCTCAATTTATTTTCTTTGGAGAACCGGTCTTGAGTCAACAGCGCATGCGCAAACCATACTTGCGCTATTGTGAGCATGCGCGCGTTGTTTTGCGCATGCGAGTGCGTGCGCCGTTGACTTGAAGACCGGTTCTCCAAAGTCTCCCATTAAAAGACAACTACGCGTCCATATTTTATGAAAGAGCTTTAACGGTGCGATTCCTTTATTTTTGGAATGGAATTATTTACTCATTGAAAAGTGAACAAAGAAATTTGACTTGAGTGCGATTTTAATCAGCAACCTCTGGAATACCGTACCGGTGATCCGACCAACTGAGCTATCGAGACCTATGCATTTGGAGTCCCTAATAATAGTTCTTTTGGCAGTCAGGAGCCATGAAAGCACTCACATACAGCTACATCCCGAACACAATTTAATGGGAATTATTTAGAATAATCTTCGGAAAGGCTGAAATTTACGCTTCTTATTTTGGGGAAGATTAACTTACATTGTCTTTGAAGCAACAAGGCATATGTGACTTATACGTCGCATCGTCCATCGTCGCACTTCAACGACACCTGATACACTCACTAGTGTGTGACCTATGCAGGCCCACCGTGCACATAATAAGAAACATCAAATAACCACAAGGGAAACTAACTGAAATAAAATTCATTGACAAGTTAACAAAGAAAAAATTACTGGAGTGGGTTTCGAACCGGTGACCTCCTGTACAGACCGTACAGACCAACTGAGCTATCCAGCCCTACGTCGGTGGTTTCCCAAATGTTCAACTATCTTTGTTCGTTTGGCAGTCAGAAGCCATGAAACCATGTTAGCACCGCCATATCCCTGGGATCATTTTATCGATACTTGCAACAATGCTGCAACATGAGACCGCTAAATTTGGGATCACTCAAATAGGATACGTTTTAATATAATCATCAAATAATCACAAGGGAAACTGACTGAAATTTGCAATTTAAACTCAACATCCGCACATGCGCAGTGTATTATCTTGTGGCAACATGGTCTGTGTGTAATTTAAAGCGGGATGACATTTCAAACAAATGATAAGGCCTTGTCCAAAATCTCAGGCTTTGGCTGCAAATAACTCACAAGTATTTAAGCGACTGCAAGTCACTGGCTAGTGACTGCAATACGTCCGTGTGTAATTCGCAACCACATCCAGAGGTTTAGGACCGTCGGCTTAACACTCAATCAAAATATAACTTACCTGCCGCAATAACTGCGACACAAGCGATGAGCAAGACTAACAGCATGCAGCGAGCCATGGTGTACGTCTGGTAGTCTCGGTGAGACGAAGGTACCAAACCACACCAAACAGTGCCCTTATAAGCATTTTGCCGTCCTATACTAATCTACTGCACGTGATGGAGTTTGCAGGTGGCCCAATAATAGAAGCCTTAAACAATTCATGCAAATTGCAGTTGCAATACTAGAGCTGCTAATCCTGCCAGCAATTTCTGTTTTCATCAAGGGAAAAGGACCATTACCCTTGGCCGACACAAAAAAAGTTCAGCAACATTTGACCTATGATAATGGCGTTTTGAGGCTGTGAATTTCTCCCATGGCTTTCAGTGATAAATTGTTTAACGTTGATCAACCTGCCTGCGTTAAAAGTTTTAGTCAACTTGCAAAGATTAAATAATATTCATCAACTTTTTTTTGGTTTAAGTTATTGGGTGTTTCTATAGGCTGGCGTGCCTTGCTCACCATGGCGACGTGAAATTCAGTCAAACTGTGGGTTGAAAATTAACTTCACTTTGTTTCATTTCATTTCATTTTACAATGACTTGAGTACGACCCCTTCCTCTTATTGCCATTGGTATTCCTCCACTTTGCTTCTCTTGAGATGGTTTGTGTTTGATTAGCCTTCGTGCGATACCTGCAGCCAGGGCTGTATACTCCGCAGGGAGTTGAGATTGTTTCAGGAAAAGCAAAGGCTGTTGCCCAAATGACCAGGGATAATAGCAATACGCACAAAGAGACAAAACGAAAGATGTCCCAGATAGGACAAAGTGATATCACCTGTGACAGATAGCACAAACACAATCTCAGTTGAAAAGATCGTGTATGATGGAGTGTCATCTTCTGAAAGCCTTTAGCAAAGGAACAATCTTCAGCACATACACAATGTGTAAAATGGCCCATAATCGCGAACCCTTCAATTGGTAACTCTTTTGTTTGAAATTAATCCATTAGTTTTGTATAGTTTATACATATTTCCACTCGTGAACCATGATTGTCCTAATTAGTCCACGGTTTGAATGCCACTGCAGACAGAGTCAAGACTGCTCTGTTTATAGACGTGGTCTGTTTCGTGAAATGCATCTATTAAATAAAGATACGTTTTGGCTGACCTGATGGATGTTTTAGTTCATTTCTTTCCCGACACTGTCTGCTATCATCCAAACGTCATCTTGACAGTAATATTCTGATGCATTGCCAATGACCTAACCTCATCACAAATTCAGTGTCCTTCGGCTAAAACTCAATTATTGCCATTTGGAATTGCGGGCGGTTTTATGAGTTGAAGCACCGCCTCAATGACACCGTTCCCCAGTACTGAAACGCCCTATTACCAAATATTAATCATTTTGTCGTACTTTGGGTTGAAACTCTCCAAATTGCAGGTATTACTGGCCTTGCGCCAAGTGCTCTAATAACAGGTCAAACACCGATGGGGTTGTTTCTGGTCTTTCACCTTTTTATATTGGAAAATGCGGGTAGGTTCATTCTCTTGCAGTATTCCAAATGAAAGTACACAAATCAACCAAGAAAAACACCAAACGCTGCTTTTGGATTGTTTCACCAAAGTTTGCGCTGTTTGCAGGACGTATAGGCACTGTTCATAAAATTATTGGCTTTAATAATACTCATGTACATATACAGGGTGTCCCCCCCCAAAAAAAAACGCAACACTTGTGTCGAGAACTATTATATGAATATTACACTGTCAATCACATCAAGATTCAGATATCTGATATAACTATGTCTTGGCTATCACCATGTACAATTTAAGCACAATTGGACTGAAATTAAGGGAAACAACTAAAACTGAATTACCCAACCTCAAAACCAAATTTTCATCTTTCTTTCATTATGTGTGTTTTCACCACATATTTGTTAGTATAGAGTACTCTTTCAATTGGTCATAATGGGAGACTTTTGGAGAGGGCTGTCGATAGAGGGCAGCAAACTACCAGGCTCCTTAAAACTTTTTTACACGTTGTAAGTACGGCGGTTGTCCAAAAACTCACCGGAAGACGCAGGAAAATACTGTGAACATTAAATTCAGGACATTTACAATTAATTGTTATATTCACGACAGCCGCCCACCACGATTTCAATGCCCGAAAACACAAAGTCAGGTGAAATTCTGATGTTTGGCGAGGAATAATGTGATAGGCTTCGCTTGCAAAGTAAAAACTCTGTGCACAAAACTGAATGCTGTTTGCCGGGGGCCACCGTGATCATTTGTAATTCGACCTTTTAGTGGCCAATCTCCACAAATTCTGCATTTGTTTGTAATTGGGGAACTCATGTCCTCTCCTGTCACCACAACCGGACACTGCACAGTATTTACCAGGCATTTTCATTGCGATTATTTACGCCTGTTGTGTTCACGATGAACATTCGTGCACGAAAACAATGACAACAAAATCAAGACACTTTTCCCGAGCCTGGTGAAGCGCGCCCTCTTGTGATTAACAATGGTTAGTCAAAAGTCTCCCATTTCGTTAATATCAGTCCAAATTAGCCTTGGTCAAGGCGTTATCGTATTCGTACCATGTGCATTATTGTTCACAGCGGTCCCGATCCCATCCCCGCACGATCCCGTCACGATCGTTTGCGCGTACAATAATATAATGCACATTAGGCAAACAGCGACCTCTCGCGGTCGTGTGAAATATGCAAACTAGGTATACTGGTTACTAATTTGTTAATTTGCAATATATAATGGTTTGCAAATTAATGTAACAATTTTATTGTTTTAGATTCTTCGTATGTGTTTCCTTTCAAATCTGACTGGATTATTGAAGTGTGTGCAGTAGCCTAATAATAGGTTGCGCCCCCTCCAACTGACTGTCGGTGCCTCCCCCTCCGATAATTATGTAAACTTGATTTTGAAAGAAATGTCTTTAGATACTCATTATTTTGTACCGTTCTTTCTTTTGCAATGTTATCGTGTACAGTACATGTACATGTATGTATGCTATTAGGTATAAGTAAATGACAATGTAAGAAACGCAATCTACTTTCACTTACTGTATGATTTATGGGAAACAAGATTAATTGGCAGCCATGGTTCAGGACGAAGCATTGCTCAAATGAGTTTAGTTTACACAATCGTACGCTTATAATACATGTGTCTTGTACAATTCTTTGAACCAAGTCATAGGTTGCAAAGTGCGTTGGGCACTCGCCTCTCACCAATGTGGCCCGGGTTCGATCCCGGCTTGGGTCATATGTGAGTAGAGTTGTGCGTTTGGTTCTCTCCTATGCTTCGAGGGTTTTTCTCCGGGTTCTCCGGTTTTCCTCCCTCAAAAAAACCCAAACACTTTCGATCTTGAGCTGTGCTTCGTGATCATATATGGGTTGATGTGGCTGGCTGCCAAAGGGCGCCCATGAAAGCCTGCTACTCGACCACGGGTAGCACCATCCTTCATAATTCATTTTGAAATTCATATTGTAATTGCTGGGAACCTCTTGAAAACAGTGTATCTCACTGAGCAGGTAAACCCAGGGTTAACAAGATGTAAATAAATAAATAAATAAATAAAGTCGTGGCAAGCACAGTTCCCGCGCTCATTACTTTGTCCACCTGCAATCGTGAATATCAACAAGCAAGGCCCAACTCCGAGGCTAGCTCTGCTTTACAACCGTTTAATCGACGCTATAGGCCTTATACATGCTAGTCTTGGTTCCAAGACCTTCGTTGTTGCTTCCCGCGGCCCATAGGGCGCCCCCGCGCGGCGGATATGGAAGAACTCTGTCAGACTTTTGGATCGTCACGAAGGTCTTGGATATTTTGTAAAGCGATGTTTAACTTTTTCTTTTCAATCAGCGAACGAGTTTCAGCTCACATAATGAATTATTCATGTAAGACAAACATTGTTGTTCGTAGGTGTATTTACGTACGTTCGATTGCCTGGGGCCTATGTCACGCTGCATATCATGTGCAGTATATTTTGTAAACTTTTCGGGGAAAGATTTTGAGGAACGTACTGTATGTACTACGCAATCGAAATGGCGTTTAATGGCAGTGCATATTCTATGCCGTCTAGCTCATCGACGAGCTAGCGACCGTCAGTCGCGCTGTCGGCATGAATTGATGGCCTCAACACGGTTATGCGTTATTTATGGAAAGCAGTTCATTTCTTGCAAAAATACATTTCACTAAGATCTAAATACGAGGAAAAACTACCATAAGTCCAAACATTTTCAGTGATCACACATTTACAACCCCAAGAGGTAGAAACGATATATTTTGGCAACACCTGCCGTCCACAAGTGAAACATGGTGGAAGGAAAACAGAAGTACAAAACATGTGATTTAAATTAAATGATTTTGTATCGTTGAAATGATTTCGTACCGTTGAAATGATAACGTCATGTTCATTTTTTTAAACGCTTTCATTTTCTCGATTTAATTTCGTATTCGCAAAATCATTTCGTATCGTTGAAATGGTTTCGTATCATTGTAATCATTACCTCATGTTGTATCGTTGAAATTATTTCATTTTGTTGATTTTATGTTCACAATTACAAACAACATGAAATAAAGTTTGGTCAACTGAAGAAAAAACAGCCAACGTTTCCAAACTATATACAGGTTGTTGGTTGGCGTACGAGTTGGTTGATCAAACGGCGTACGAGTTGGTCAGCGTACCAGTTGGTCGGCGTACCAGTTAACCTTCAACATCATCATAATGTTGTCGCCTATGGCAATGCCTTCAAGGGAATGAATATTGACCAAGACGGCCACATACTGTACATGTACGCCATGGCTTTCTTGCATTGTACCGTATACATGTGCAGCTCAGATTGTCTCATTAATTCCTGTAGCTGGCATTTTGCATATTCAATCAGCATACGTCATACGCGCTGTGCCTTATTACCATAATCTGGCCCCGCCCTCAAATACAAAATATCCAAGACCTTCGTGACGGTCCAAAAGTCTGCCAGAATTCTCCCATATCCGACGCGCGGGGGCGCCCTTTGGGCCGCGGGAAGCAACAACGAAGGGTGCACCCAAGTAAATAGTGCCAAAATCCGTCCGCCGAGCTCAGGAATAAAAGTTAAGCACTCAATTTATTTTAAATAAGAGAGTTGTGAGAGCTATGAAATTGAAGGATTAAAGAAATATGGCACTGGACCTCCTGCCTGGACTCTGGGCTTCCATTTGTGACCATTTTTGATGCAATTGGGTGAGAAAGTGGGTCTATTTCAGCCGCTTTGCAGAGGGATGTTTTTTTGAAAATTTCTTTGACTGGAGTGATCCCATAGAGATACATACTTATAAACTAGAGGGCGGGCTTGGCGAAATTTCTGTGACAACATGGGGATCGATCCGCCATTACTGAAAAAGGCACCGCGCCGGCGCTTTACTATCCTTGATGTGTACGTACGGCGTAGGCCTTTGTACTGTAATTTATGCAAGTGCTCCGTCAGTATATCATTCCCTGGTACGCATGCGTACATTAGCAATGGCGGCACGGGCCCATGCAATCATCTATACAAACTGGATAGGTCGCGCTGCTCTGCAGGTGAAGCATCCGTGCAGCCATTTTGGGATATTCAATACATTGGCAGGCGCGGCAGCCGGCGTAAACAGAGAATACACGGGTTTACACCATGGCGGCCATCTTAGATTTTGATCGCGCCTTCGAAACGAGGCACTATTACGCATGCGCACTTTTAGAAGTGTAAACCCGTGTATTGCTGCACTGCATACTGTGCAGTCATGCAGTGCACTGAGTATTGTGCTGAATATCCTAACATGGCCGCTGGTGACTTCACGGCTTGCCGTCTAATCACTGCACCCGCGACCTATCCAGTTTGTATAGATCAGTAGGCCCATGCGATCACAGCGCCACAGTACAGGGGAGTATTGTGCGTCCGCCCTCTAGTTTATTAGTATGTATCTGTATGAGTGATCCATACCTTGTTTTAGGGGTGGTCAGCTGAGAATGAGTATATCTCAAAAATTCAATGGTCACCCTACGATAAAATGAAATGAAAATGAAAGGTGACATGTTCATCATCATTTTTCTGTGCAACTTGAACAGCTGTGAGAGTTCTGTCTATTTTTAAATGATTTTTGAAGTTGGAGGATTTACCACGTTGTCTATGGGAGTTTAATATTTACTTGGGTGCAACCTATATATAGTTGCACATGCACCAGCAGAATGGTGGCGTCCATTTTGTTTTGGATGGTGATGTAAACATGTGTTTTTTGCTGCTCTCTCTCTATAACAGGCTCCAAAAAGACATAAAACAGGAAATGACATCAAAACCAGGCTTTTGCCATGTTGAATCTCTGGGTTTTCAGTGTTTTATTGAAAAAAAAAAACAGTGGAGTAAACATTTTTTTTCAGAAGTGTCAACAACTGCACAAGGTAAACACAATGTACATG
This sequence comes from Astropecten irregularis, assembly GCA_963971285.1. Classification (NCBI taxonomy): domain Eukaryota; kingdom Metazoa; phylum Echinodermata; class Asteroidea; order Paxillosida; family Astropectinidae; genus Astropecten; species Astropecten irregularis. The sequence goes on along the minus strand of OZ020247.1, from coordinate 3,582,694 downwards.
TGCAAGGCAATTGGATGGAATCATAATATGGTATGTAATGCACAGAAAATGCTGTGTATTTTCTGTAGTTTTAATATTTTCTGTGGGTGGAAATAATCTTGGACTGTAGTACAAGTGGGTTGTGGGTGAGAAAGTGGGTCTATTTCAGCCGCTTTGCAGAGGGATGTTTTTTTGGAAATGGCTTCTTTGACTGGAGTGATCCATACCTTGTTTTAGGGTTGGTCAGCTGAGAATAAGTATAATCTCAAAAATTCAATGGTCACCCTACCATAAAATGAAAAGAAAATGAAAGGTGACATGTTCATCATCATTTTTCTGTGGAACTTGAACAGCTGTGAGAGTTCTGTCTATTTTTAAATGATTTTTGAAGTTGGAGGATTTACCACGTTGTCTATGGGAGTTTATTTACTTGGGTGCAACCCGAAGGTCTTGGAACCAAGACTATGTACATGTAGGTGATTCCAAAAAAGCGTTGGCCAATCGCAATCTATATCTACGGAATTTGTCAACTCAATTCGCGTGTAAGCAAAAAGGGTCGTCAGATTCCGCGCATTGTGATTGGCCAACGCGTTGCAAACTCTTGGTGGCGCCAAGGAACAGGCATGCAAATAAGGCCCCTTTTTCAAACCTCCGTTCCGGCTTAGGATCCGGCTCCGGCTCCGGCTCCGGCTCCGGCTCCGGCTCCGGCTCCGGCTCCGGCTCCGGCTCCGGCTCCGGCTCCGGCTCCGGCTCTATTTCGTAAATATATTGTACAATAATACATATGTATAAAAAAAAGAAGCTTTCGGCCTCGGTTTGGAAGTAGTCTATATAGTGCACAATAAAACAGAGCTTCAACTTCAATGAAAAACCTGGACCTATATTTTCAGCATTAAGATGACAGAGACGAAGCCGGAGCAGAAGCAGAAGCAAAGGTTTGGAAAAAATACTAATTCTAAGCTAATCAGATCCTATTTCATGGATGGCAGTCGGAGCATATGAGCCGCGACATCGCATTGCCGCATACATTCAAGCGGCACTCCTTCGGTCTTCCGATTGCCATCCCCAGGCAGCCACGCGGGACGACCCATGCATCCCTATCTCAGCAAAATAACGATCCATCTGATGAAACCACGGTTGGTTTTTCCCCAAGACACTTTTAGCCCAAGGGGCCACAACTAGGAGCTCATTGTCTCAAGAGCGCACATCAGCAGCTCCAGAGTCTCCGCAAATGTAACGCTTAATTTAAGGAATACATTTTATAATGTGATGAACGGCTACACGGTCATTTATATTGATATCTCCCTTTTCTTCGAGTATTTTTTTCTCCGGAGGAGGCTGAAGAGTGTCAGTAGGCAAGGCTACCTGGCAGTAACGACAGAATAAGCGAGGCACGTGCACCAAGGACATGCCCAAAGAACCAGAGAAAAGTCTCTTGGGGCATTGATCCTGTGCTCGGTGTTGAGAGTTGGAAAGATTAAACAAATAATGTTGATTGGGACTTTTCAATCATTTGGGTCAATATTCAACGTTGCTTTGTACTAGTGGAAAAGAAAACTTCGAGAACATTGAGACTTTGAGAGTCACTCCGCAGAAAGGCATATTTGCTTGCAAACTCAATACGGCAGCCAATTTAGAACTGTGCTGTGTACAAAACAAACATTCGACTGAACTGACGACATATTAAATAATTGGTAATAATTTCCCTAAGAAAACAGAAATTGAATACTGAGACATGAACGTATGCGATTTTAACATTTTATTTCTGCATGAAGACAAAAAGACACCACCATACCCGGGTAGAATAGAACGAAATGAGGATTAATACTTATAATTACTTTAATATAATGAGCTGTAATACAGTCCTTCGTCCGTATAGTAGGCACATACCAATAGTGAATCAGTGTTTAGTGACGCCCCATTCAAGTAGCACACATATCACGTGACACACTGTCTTGTTAAAGCACCACTGGACAAGATATGCAAATACAGACACACTCCATCACCTAGAATATATTATCATTCAAACGACAATGGGCACTCTGGAAAGGTTTGATTTACTGAGACTTAACTTCATCGTGTCGAGTATTTCAAACAATTTGTAATTTGAGTTCTTCAGAAATTTGGAAAGCTTTGAAGCTGTTTTTTTCTTTTTCATTTGTTTTTCATTTAGAGTGTACCATAGCGTAATTAAACCTTTTTCAATTTCAAGATTGTTGAATTCCGTCATTATACTTATAAGCCATTTTCATAACCATTGCAAGGAGATACATTTAGCAACTAACCGCGACGGTGACGACGCCTAAAACGTCTCCGTGCATTACGACACCACCGGCGACGACTGCATTTCCAACTGCGGAACATACGGCGACGACATCTGAAAGACCGAAGACACCGTCGTCGACGACATTTGCGAGACCGATTACACTTTTGTCGTCGTCGACGGGCGCGAAGGGAGCCGCCTCTACGCATAAACCTACGACACCGTCTAGTTCTACATCTACGACGTCTCTCACTCGTCATGGGCTGGCTAAAAGATAAAATACAAATTTTAAGACCAAAGTTTAATTACAAAGTTATTAAGGAAATTACACTGCTAGTTTGAAATGTATTACAAAATAAGGCGGCAGTCCAGAACAATATTATCATTCTCCTGACACTGATTCAATACGAATTGATTTTAATTACATGGTTTTGTATGAATACAATCATGCGCACAAAGCTCCTATATCCTATAAAGCTCCTATAATCACGATTTATATTGGTCACGTGTATCCTTTGGGCTTACTGCATAAACATGCCTTCCAAAAGGCAATATATGTTTACAAATTAATTATAAATAAAAGGGTATTGATTATGTTTGAGGTGCTATGGCGCTATGGTTAATGAAATGAGCCTACCTTTCCCTATCTTCAAGGTCTAGGTCCTCCTCAGCAAGGTCCGTGTCTACATCATCTAGCTCCGTCTCTGCATCCTCAAGATCGGTGTCCTCCTCCTCATCATCAAGTGCCTCGTCCACGTCTTCAAGCTCCGTGTCCGCATCTTCAAGGTCCGAATCGACAAGGTCTGCTTTCTCACCAGGATTCTGGTCAGTTTCTCCCACGCTGGTCTTGGGCAGATCGGCCTCGGTGATTTGTTCTGAAATATAAACGAAACGAGACTTATAAACACTATATCCCTTTAACGTGAGGGATTTCAGGTCAGGGCGGTCGCTCCCAGGTGAAGCCGCTTTCAGATGCTTCGTCAGCTTTCCTCCTTTTAATACTTCAGCAGACTTCTTCAAGGAATTTGAAATGAGTTTAGTCAAGCCGGGTTTCCACGGTTCAATGTTGTTGGCCGGCGACGATCAAGTCGTTGGAGATTATACCAAAAGCGGTAAGGGAGAGACAGAACCGATTCAAGTTGGAATTGGGTGCAATTTTAGTGCTTGCCGGCCCAGGGTGCGGTTTCCCTTAGAGCAGAGACTGAAAGGACTTGATTCTTCTCAATTTATTTTCTTTGAGTAAATAAACCCCGTCAATGGGAGACTTTGGGAGACTTTGGAGAACCGGTCTTGAGTCAACAGCGCATGCGCAAACCATGCTTGCGCTATTGTGAGCATGCGCGCGTTGTTTTGCGCATGCGAGTGCGTGCGCTGTTGACTTGAAGACCGGTTTTCCGGTTCCCTAAAGTCTCCCATTAAAAGACAACTACGCGTCCATATTATGAAAGAGCTTTAACGGTGCGATTCCTTTATTTTTGGAATGGAATTATTTACTCATTGAACAGTGAACAAAGAAATTTGACTTGAGTGGGATTCTAATTAGCAACCTGTGGAATACCGTAGCGGTGATCTGACCAACTGAGCTATCGAGACCTATGCATTTGGAGTCCCTTATAATAGTTCTTTTGGCACTCAGGAGCTATGAAAGCACTCACATACAGCTACATCCCGAACACAATTTAATGGGAATTATTTAGAGTAAACTACGGAAAGGCTGAAATTAAGGCTTCTTATTTTTGGGAAGATTAACTTACATTGTCTTTGAAGCAACAAGGCATATGTGACTTTAATAAAATCCTCAAAAGGACCATCGTCGCACTTCAACAACACCCGATACACTCACTAGTGTGTGACCTATGCAGGCCCACCGTGCACATAATAAGAAACATCGAATAACCACAAGGGAAACCAAATGAAATTAAAGTCATTGACAAGTTAACAAAGAAAAAATTACTGGAGTGGGTTTCGAACCGGTGACCTCCTGTACAGACCGTACAGACCAACTGAGCTATCCAGCCCTACGTCGGTGGTTTCCCAAATGTTCAACTATCTTTGTTCGTTTGGCAGTCAGAAGCCATGAAACCATGTTAGCACCGCCATATCCCTGGGATCATTTTATCGATACTGGCAACAATGCTGCAACATGAGATCGCTAAATTTGGGATCACTCAAAGAGGATACGTTTTAATATAATCATCAAATAATTAATAATCACAAGGGAAACTGACTGAAATTAAATATTAAGAAACAGATTGCACATTGAAATATCGGTCACACTGATGTACACCTATGCGTAAGAACTGCGCATACGGAACGCGCACATTTCACAATCTCCTTTCGTGATTGGTCTGATTGTGGTTTTGCCTAAATGTAAAGAATGTCGAGCCACACTTTGCGTTAGAAGCTTAGAAAAACAGATTTGAATTCTTTATGGAACATCAATAGCTACTGAAACCATCTTAATGTGGTCAGCCGAATGTTTGTGAACATCCTCATTGTAGGAAGACTGTATGGGAGACATAGGCCTACGAAAGATCCAACCACAGCAAATATAATGGCGGACGCCTTATACGCTTTTTATATTAATCCGACTATTTCCAAAAGCTGTTCACTTCAGATAAAGAAGAGCCTATCTCCTCAGACAAAATGGACTGAGACATTTCACCTCGTGCCCCGCCGCTTCGATTCATTCTAAGAATCTTTGATTCTTGGATTACCTAATAATTCTCGAATACACCGGTGTACTACTTTCTTACTGTGCATGGACACAATTTTAGGCAACGCAGTGCATTTCGCACAGGCGAAGAGCAAATTCTAAAAACGAAGGAATTTGCGATTTAAACTCAACATCCGCACATTCGCAGTGTATTATCTTGTGGCAACATGGTCTGTGTGTAATTTACACCGCCGATGAAATTTCAAACAAAGTATAAGGCCTTGTCCAAAATCTCAGGCATTTGCTGCGAATAACTCACAAGTAACAAGAGACTGCAAGTCACTGGCTAGTGACTGCAATACGTCCGTGTGTAATTCGCAGCCACATCCAGAGGTTTAGGACCGTCGGCTTAACACTCAATCAAAATATAACTTACCTGCCACAATAACTGCGACACAAGCGACGAGCAAGACTAACAGCATGCAGCGAGCCATGGTGTACGTCTGGTAGTCTCGGTGAGACGAAGGTACCAAACCACACCAAACAGTGCCCTTAAAAGCATTTTGCCGTCCTATTCTAATCTACTGCGCGTGATGGAGTTTGCAGGTGGCCCAATAAGAGGCGCCTTGAAAAATTCAATGAAATTGCAGTTGCGATACTTGAGCTGCTAATCCTGCCAGCAATTTCTGTTTTCATCAAGGGAAAGGTCTATTACCTTCAGCCGACACGAACAAAGTTCAGCAAAATTTGACCTATAATAATGGCGTTTTGAGGCTGTGTATTTCTCCCATGGCTTTCAGTGATAAATTGTTTTACGTTGATCAACCTGCCTGCGTTAAAAAAACGGTAATATATGTGTAAGATTTAGTCAACTTGCAAAGATTAAATAATATTCATGTAGCGGCACGCCGAAAGGGAACCTGGAGATGGGTTGGGTCGGTTCCGGCCACTTGTTAAAATGACCCAGGTCTACATGTACACTGAATCAGAATCGCTCATGACTCTTGGGTAGATCACCATGATTCTTGTTTTATTACATCCACAATCAAATGTAGAGTAAGACAAAAATAATCAAGAAAGAAGAACCCCAAGACTGGAGTACGGTATGAATTAAGACTACTGCCACTTCCGATTTCTGTCACACGGTGGCAAGGGTGAAGAAATCCTTCCTAGGACATCAGTTCTCGACTCATAAACCAAATGATCTTGGTACCTCCTGCTTGGGGTTCTGTTAAGGGATTATTGCCTCCCAAAGGCAAGAATAACGGTACTGTAGACAATTTTCTTGTTCGTAAATATAGCCTACATGGAAAAAGGAAGGAACGGCAATTTTGACAGCCCGCATCGAGCTCCCTAACCATGCCGCGTTAATATCGACACGTGCGTAAATTCACTACACACCGTAAAATAAAAGGAATCGACTCCAACCATGTACAGTAATGAATGGAGCGCGGAAAGTATCGATAACAAACTTGATGAGAACAACATCTTACCGATACTTTGCCGGAGGCATAATTATATGATTGGCTACTTTCCATGCCTTCATGAATAATTCATAACAAGTCAAAGGTCAACATAATATAAACATAATAAATATGTGTGTGTGTATATGGCCCACGGACGTGACCAAAAACCCGATTGCCTACATTCATCAACTTTTTTTTTTTTTTAAGTTATTGGGTGTTTCTATAGGCTGGCGTGCCTTGCTCACCATGGCGACGTGAAACATGCAGCTGACCAAAAAAGAATGAAATTCAGTCAAACTGTGGGTTGAAAATTAACTTCGTTTCATTTCATTTAATTTTACAATGACTTGAGTACGACCCCTTCCTCTTATTGCCATTGGTATTCCTCCACATTGCTTCTCTTGAGATGGCTTTGTGTTTGATTAGCCTTCGTGCGATAGCTGCAGCAAGGGCTGTATACACCGCAGGTAGTTGAGATTGTTTCAGGAAAAGCAAAGGCTGTTGCCCAAATGACCAGGGATAATAGCAATACACACAAAGAGACAAAACAAAAGATGTCCCAGATAGGACAAAGTGGTATCACCTGTGACAGATAGCACAAACACAATCTCAGTTGAAAAGATCGTGTATTATGGAGTGTCATCTTCTGAAAGCCTTTAGCACTGGAACAAGTTTCAGCACATACACAATGTGTAAAATGGCCCGTAATCGTTGAAGGCGCTGTTCGCTTAGCTGCCTGTGGTTTTTATCCTGTCTGTGTGCTCCAATTTTAATCCGTCTTTTTATCAACTTATATTTGACATCCATGTTTGTATTTGATCGTAATGTGTTGAGGGGAGTTTTGTGTCACTTTGTGGGTGATTATTTTGTGTCGTCGATGTTGGAAATGGAAACCGAAGTTTCATGTGAGTACTGTGAACCTTTGAATGTCTATATAGACACCACATAAACATGGCTGCTATTGGAGACACTACCAGTACTACTACCGACACTAATACCAGTACCAGTATGAGATTAGCCCGACTGCTAGTGTGCCTTGGACTCTTGCTGTTTTCGTGCCATTCTACATGTAAATCACTGGAAGTAACAACGGAGGATGTTGTGGCCGCACCCCAGGCGCGGTTCTACGGGGGGGGGGGGGGGGGGCTAGGGGGGCTGTAGCCCCCCCCCCAATTTTGTCTAGCCCCCCCCCAAAAAAATGCAAGTGAAAAAAAAAATCTTGAAAATACTGGATTTTTTCAGTTATTAAGCGCCAAATACATAAAAACGCGTTGTGTGGGCTATAATGTGCATGTTTTTTCGACCCCTAATAAGACATAGCAGAAGCGAGTGTTAGAAGAACCCAAAATATTGGGTCTTCTAGCCCCCTCAAATAATAATGGCTCTTCTAGCCCACCCAAAGATTTTAACTCTAGAACCGCGCCTGCCGCACCCGTGATTCAGTCATTCCACCGGGGTATCGTGTTATCGCAGTCAGCCATTTTCGTTGTTCCCAGCACCCGCCCAGTTATGATACACATGTGCCCCACAGGCTTTAACCGTTCAAGATTACCACAGAAGAAATGGTCAAAACATGGATTCACCTGTCTTTGTGTGTCTGGTCATGATCCACCCATAGATATAACTGTCTATATGGATGTCTCATCAAATCCCGGCCCAAGTGGTGATGCATCTCCAACTTCTAGTCATGATGTTCAGATTTCATGTGTGCCTACACGTGCATCTTCTTCAGACATCAGAGGTCATGGACCCTTCCCAATCAGACATGTTTTGGGAAGACGAGTACACAGCCGACAACTATTGCTCAGTCTGCGTGGTTCAGCGGTGCGTCCAAGGCCTGGGGTACTACACCAGTTGAACATGAATGGTCTTACTCGGAGATACCGCTGAAAACGGGGAAGAAAGAATAACAATCCTACATACTCCATACCGGTCCATATGTCAGAGAGACGCCCTCACAGATATGAATATGACATCCACCAAGCTTGCACTAATGGACAGGTTCATCCTGGTTGTAACTTTACAAACATGAGTAATAGTGGTGTTCATTTATCCAACCTTGTTAAAATTCCTAGGCTTCAAATCCAAACACCACGTAAACTGTGTATGTCACGTTTGATGATATGCAACCCTCGTTCTTTATTCAATAAGTTTGACGAATTTAGATCGTATTTATTGCTAGTGCCCCCCTTGTGCCCCCCCCAGACTCAAAAGTCTGGTGACGCCACTGCCCATTGATCAGATTAATATTGAGGGTTGTTCTCTTTTCTCTAAAGAAAGATCTAATCGTTATGGTGGTGGTGTGGTATTTTATATTAATGACTCATTTCATGCAGTAACGTATGATACTTTTATCCCTCAACAATTGGAGGTGGTCTGGGTCAAATTGAGACCCCCTTTTTTACCACGGTCAATAACCAGTTTATATTATTGCGTCGTTTATTCTCCGCCTAATGATTCTAATGCAGACTTGTTTATCTGTCATCTATTAGAAACTATCGATAAAATCACTACTAGCTATCCTGATGTTGGAATTGTTATTGCTGGTGACATGAATCGTCTTGATATTAGTCAACTCACCACAGGTCAATTTGTTCAGATGGTTAACTGCCCTACTAGAGGCTCAGCGATTTTGGATAAGATCATCACCAATGTCTCCTTACAATATCAACCTACTGATGTCATGGCGCCACTTCATTTTTTTGTTATCATAATATAATTATGTGGTTTCCAAAAACTAATGTCACCAAAGCCAATGAAACTTATATCAAAACAACTACACCGATAAAACAGTCTTCAATTCGTTTTTTTTGGTCAATGGATCACACAGTATGATTGGTCAGAGGTTTACCGTGCATTAGACAGCCAAAATAAATGTAGCTTTTTTATGACATTTAAAATCAGTGAGTTTTTCCCAACTAAAACCATTAAATTACATGTTCAAGATAAACCCTGGATGACAGCAGAAATTAAGGCCGTAATTAAAATTCGGCAGACTTTATTTTCTGATGGGAATAAGAGATGGAAATCCGTTCGGAATAAGAACATTCGTATGGTTGCTTCTGCAAAGAAAAATTATTACCACAATCGTGTTCAAAAACTTGAAACTTGCAATCCTGCAGGTTGGTATCGTGCCATAAAATGGATGACAACAGGCACTACTCGAAATCCTTCAATCATTCCACCACCAGGAGCGTGTTGTGATAGTGATCTGGATATTGCTAATAGCATCAATGAGCATTTCACCTCGGTTGGAAATGATCTTACTCCTATGGATTTGTCATCTCTTTCAACATATCTCCCTTCTCCCCAACCTTGTCCAAATGTTCAGGAATGGGAGGTATATTCTCAACTCAAGAAGATTAGTTGTAAGAAGGCAGGTGGTTTGGATGGAATTCAAGCACGGACCATCCGTAAATTTGCCTATGAATTAAGCAAACCACTGACCAACATCTATAACTCATCGTATCATGAAGGAGTGGTTCCTAATGAGTGGCAAAAGCTATTGTTATTCCTTTCATTTCATTTCATTTCATTTATTATATCTCAGGAAAACAGCAGTACAGACAACATGATATTACATTCAAGACATTAACAACAGGAACAAACTGAAAACACCCCTGAGGATTGCCTAAAAGCGAACCAAATCACTGTCAAGAGGCTCTCCTATAATGTTAACAGATACAATAAATACCTTATAAAAACATATTCTACTTAACTTAAAGACCAAAACAAATACTGTATAAGTAATGCTGGAGGATCTAAATAAAGAATAAACTGGAGAAGGACTGAAGCTTGCAGACAAAGGGCGAGGGGATAAACATGAAAGGATTTGTAAAGAATTTGGAGTGGAAGGGGGGGTGGAAAGGGCCAGAGAAAGGATTAGGTGGTTGGTGGAAGATTGTGGGAAGCATCCTCTGCTTGTGAACAAAGAACTGGGGGAGCTGAGACAAACCACAAGGGATTAAAGCTACTAGGAATGAACAGAGAAGGGAATCAACAAAGGAAATGTACTGGAAGAACAAATTGATGACAATAGACAAGTCAAACTGGACATAGTGAAATAAAGCTACATGAATAGCAGCAGAAAGCTACATCATATTGCATAAAAGACAAAAACAGAACTGGTGTGCAGCCTAGATACATTCATAATTAAATAAAAACATAATTCTTCAACCTATCATCAAAATATAACAAAATAAACATACTCTGTAGAAATATAATTAATATGGCACGATGGCAAATGGCAAACGTAGATAGAGAGTAAAGATATGATGGCAATAATAAAGAAAAAAAAAAAAGATTAAATAAATAAATAAATAAATAAATAAAAATTACATACAATATAAACATCATTAATTAGTGAGGTAATGCTTCCTAAGATTGGACAAGAAGGTGGACAAACCGAACAGAATTGAATTACGTGTCTCTAGGTCAAGAGAGTTCCAGATACGGGGAAATCTAACAAATAATGACTGATGAAATGCATTGGTTCTAGATTGCACATGACAAAAATTTCAGTGAGTTAGAGTGCCGGGAATTAACCGAAATAAAATTAAGAATAGGGACATCAAATTTACTGTACAAGCATTTGGAAACAAAGGACACAGACAGGAACAATAATCTATTTAGCAAGGAAGGTAGGCCCAGTCTGGTGCACCGCTCAGAATACTCTATGTTATCCATATTTAGGATGCGGATATGTCTACGAGGAAGACCAAGACAACATCGAGTAAACCTTCTCTGTACTCTCTCCAGGGAACCCTGTTCAGAGACAGAGCTTGGGCACCAAACCGGGGCAGCATACTCAATAATGGGTCTAACTAATGCACAATATAATTTTACCATAACAGTGGGATCCCTGGACCTAACAATTCTTCTAACAAAACCATTCAACCTATTCGCCTTACTCACTACTGCATTGGTTTGATTTTTCCAAGACAAATTTTGAGAGATAATTACACCGAGATATTTATATTGATCGGTAGATTGGAGAGTATGTGGTCCAATAGTATACATGGGTTTGGGAGGGTTAGCACGGGAAATAACCATTAACTTGCATTTGTCTACATTAAGTTTCATTTTATTTAGAGTACACCAGTAATCTATTTGACACAAGTCATTTTGAAGAATAAGTTCATCATTTGGGTTACGAATGGTTCTATAAATTACAGTATCATCTGCATACTGTCTCATTTGAGATTGAACACACAATGGCAAATCAAATGCAAAGATATTAAACAGGAGAGGCCCAAGGACTGAGCCTTGTGGCACACCTGATCCAACTGGGATCCATGATGAATGTACACCCTGAAATTGAACACGTTGCTGTCGATCAGTCAGATATGATTGAAACCATTGAAGAGCCATCCCACAAACACCGTATTTATGCAGTTTTTCCAGAAGAATTTCGTGGCTCACTCGGTCAAAGGCCTTTGACCAATCCAGGAAAACTGCATCAATACGAGGCGGGTTGGGTCTGTCAATGGTTTCAGCCCACTCATGGTAAACTGTTGCCAGTTGTGTCACAGTTGACCTACGGGAAATAAAGCCATGCTGACAGTCAGAAACAAGGCCACTTTTGAACATATGATTAGTTAGTTTGTTTGCCACAATCTTTTCAAGGCACTTGCTAACAATGGAGCAAAGAGAAATAGGCCGATAATTACTTATGTTGTGAGGGTCCCCAGACTTATGTATGGGAACGATGTTGGCATGTTTCCACTCTGAGGGTACCTGACCAGTCGACAGCGAAATGTTGAATATTTTACACAGAGGATAAGACAGACTTTACCAAAAAGTTCTCCTCCAACTTAGAATAAGCTCCGCCCAATTTCTCTAACTGATCCCTTTGCTAAAGTGGCTGAGCACTTTGTTGTTCAGTGGATTATTTCATTCATTTTTCGAAATCGTTGGAGCCCAGCTTTAAGAAACTCAAATAACCTCTCTGTAGTCAAATGCAATACAAACAGATATAAACATAGCCCAATACCTTATTTTGTTCGTATCCTTAATCATTCATAGCTTTTTATGCCAAAATGTTTTAAATTATGTTCTTGTGTGTAATCGTTTCCACTTTTTCTTGTGATATATATATCTTTTTACATATTTGTATTTTATATTTTATGGTACATTGTTTTATTCCAGTTTTTGTAAATATTTTGTTAGCTTGTTTTTTCTTATCTGTACACGATGTAGCAATTTAGCCTTTGGGCTACAAGTGCATTGTTTTTTTACAATAAACCATAATAATAATAAAAAAATTATAATCGCAAACCCTTCAATTTGTAACTCTTTTGTTTGAAATTAATCCATTAGTTTTGTATAGTTTATACATATTTCCACTCGTGAACCATGATTGTCCTAATAAGTCCACGGTTTGAATGCCACTGCAGACAGAGTCAAGACTACTCTGTTTTTAGACGTGGTCTGTTTCGTGAAATGTATCTATTAAATAAAGATACGTTTTGGCTGACCTCAGTGATGGATGTTTTAGTTCATTTCTTTCCCGACTCTGTCTGCTATCATCCAAACACCATCTTGACAGTAATATTCTGATGCATTGCCAATGACCTCATCACAAATTCAGTGTCCTTCGGCTAAAACTCAATTATTGCCATTTGGAATTGCAGGCGGTTTAACGAGTTGAAATACCACCTCAGTGGCAACGTTCCCCAGTCCTGAAACGCCCTATTACCACATATTAATCATTTTTTGTTGCCCTTGCTCCAAAATTGCAGGTATTACTGGCCTTGCGCCAAGTGCTCTTGTAACAGGTCAAACACCGATGGGGTTGTTTCTCATCTGGTCTTTCACCTTTCATATTGGAAAATGCGGGTAGATTCATTCTCTTGCAGTATTCCAAATGAAATTCTCTAAAAAGTACACAAATCAACCAAGAAAAACACCAAACGCTGCTTTTGGATTGTTTCACCAAAGTTTGCTCTGTTTTCAGGACGGATAGGCACTGCTCATAATGGGTTGAATAATACTCGTACATATACAGGGTGTCCTCAAAACGCAACACTTGTGTCGAGAACTATTATATGAATATTACACTGTCAATCACTTCAAGATTCAGATATCTGATACAACTATGTATTGGCTATCACCATGTAGAATTTGAGCAAAATTGGACTGAAATTAAGTGAAACAACTAAGACTGCAATACCCAACCTCAAAACCCAATTTTCATCTTTCTTTCATACACATTACGTGTGTTTTGACCACTATGCGCGTTATCCTTGCAAATTTGTTAGTAAAGAGTACTCTTTCAATTGGTCATAATTTTGTTAATTTCAGTCCAAATATGCTTTAATTCTACATGGTGCTAGCTAAAACATGGTTGTATCATATTATCTGAATCTTGAAGTGTTCAACACTTTAATTTTAACATAATGAGTCCCGACACAGTGTTGCGCTTTTTCTGGGACATCCTGTTCATTTACATGACTTTAAGTTCACGATTATCGCAACAAATGGTACTATATAGGCTGTATTATACTAAATATATATAATTTTAGGGAAAAAAGGAGTTTTTGTGCTAATTTGTTAAATTTCAATTATAATGGCATGGAAATTAATGTAACAATTGTTTTAGATTCTTCAGTATGTGTTTCCTTTCAAATCTGACTGGATTATTGAAGTTTGTGCTGTATAGCCTAATAATAGGTTGCGCCCCCTCCAACTGACTGTCGGTGTCTCCCCCTCCGATAATTATGTAAACTTGATTTTGAAAGAAATGTCTTTAGATACTCATTATTTTGTACCGTTCTTTCTTTTGCAATGGTATCGTGTACAGTACATGTACATGTATGTATGCTATTAGGTATAAGTAAATGGCAATGTAAGAAACGTAATCTACTTTCACTAACTGTATGATTTATGGGAAACAAGATAAATTGGCAGCCATGGTTGCAGGACGAAGCATTGCTCAAATGAGTTTAGTCTACACAATCGTACGCTAATAATACACGTCTCTTGTACAATTCTTTGAACCAAGTCATAGGTTGCAAAGTGCGTTGGGCACTCGCCTCTCACCAATGTGGCCCGGGTTCGATCCCGGCTTGGGTCATATGTGAGTAGAGTTGTGCGTTTGGTTCTCTCCTTTGCTTAGAGGGTTTTTCTCTGGGTTCTCCGGGTTTTCCTCCCTCCACAAAAACCAAACACTTTCGATCTTGAGCTGTGCTTCGTGATCATTATGGGTTGATGTGGCTGGCTGCCAAAGGGCGCCCATGAAAGCCTGCTACTCGATCACGGGTAGCACCATCCTTCATAATTCATATTGTAATTGCTAGGCCTATACATGCCTACACGGTAACTTAAAATGGAGTGTTTCACTGTAGGTCTCAGGCTAAATAATACCTTAATAGCACGTTTAAAACTCCTTGCTTCGTGTTTGTTTTTACCAAATACAATGGAATTATAGTATTACAAGGTACAATAATTCAGCAACATTGGATTTCTACATTATGTTGTAAATTAGCCACTGAAATACACAGTCATATATCTCCCAGTCACATCGTCGAAATTTTAACCAAAAGGCACGTTACAGTACCATACTGTGTAACTTCATTGGGTGCCTTGTTTACGTGTATGCACGTGCGTAAGCCGAGAAAATGGGCAGCGCCCGACTTTAGATGCAATGCATGCGCAGTGTGTTTCCCCCCGATTTCGGGGGGAGATTTTACACGTTTCCCAAGACGGTATTAGTGATAGCTCCGTGCGTCGCGTACGTGTGTGCGGATTACCTGTACGTACATACGTATGGTCAGTGCGGTTCGAGTATCCACACCAATACCGTCTTGAACCAAGACTATGTATCTCACTGAGCAGGTAAACCCATGGTAAACAGGATATAAATATATAAATAAATAAATAAATAGATAAATAAACAAAGTCGTGGCCCGTACAATTCCCGCCCTAATTACTCTGTCCACCTGCAATCGTGAATATCAACAAGCAGGGCCCAACTCCGAGGCTAGCTCTGCTTTAAAACAACCGTGTAATCGACGCTATAGGCCTTATACATGTTAGTCTTGGTTCCAAGGCCTTCGTTGTCGCTTCCCGCGGCCCATAGGGCGCCCCCGCGCGGCGGATATGGGAGAACTCTTTCAGGCTTTTAAGCGATGTTTAACTTTTTCTTTACTTTTCTTCGAATCTCCCTTGGATTTCCAAGGGAGCCAATCAGCGAACGAGTTTCAGCTCACATCATGAATTATTCATGTAAGACAAACATTGTTGCCCGTAGGTGTATTTACGTACGCTCGATTGTCTGGGGTCTATAGCCCGTTTCACACTACAGCAAAAAGCAAGGGTCCCTTGTCACGAAAACACATCGATGTGAAAAAATCACAAATCTGAGTAGTGAGAAAGCAATCCATGTCACAAAAAAACAAGGGTCCCTTGTTAAAAATCACCGAGATCCAGACCTCCTCCAAAAAATCACATCGATGTTAAAAATCACACGGATGTGTAGTGGGAAAGGATGTGTGAGAAGTTTTACAAGGGACCCTCGCTTTTAGCACAGCACCACGCATGCGCAGGCATGGTCAGTACCAGTTATTGTATGCAACGTGCGTGAAGTATACGAGTGGTATGGTCAGGTACCCAGGTATAGTACTGTTTACTGTGTAAAGATGGTGTCTCCCATGGAAATCATTTTCATGCTGGTTCGTCCAAACTTTATGAGAGAGAAATGACACTCAAAGCCCAAGGTAAAGCCCTAATCATATCGCTAGAAAAAGCAAAAGAGGAAAGATTCTGAGACCATATTCATTTTCATTTCTGTGGTTGTATGAAGTCTTGAAGACGTTGCAAAGTTGAGTTGTAGAAAAAAATGCGATCGGCCTACAAACATGACAAATGATGGTCAGAGTGCGGGACATGAAAGTACGTATCGCGTGCGACAACTTTTTTTTCAAAGGTTTTCTTAGTTGTATCGTTTGTACTATATGTGTCTTATTTATCCATGTTCGTACAAAATAATGAGTGATACACACTAGCCTAGTAGCCTACACAGGTACATTACCAGCAAACAAGGAAATAAACAATTGTGTGACCCCTGACAGCCTGACCGAGCACACTCAAATGACAAGGGACGTTGGTTACGAACGTATGTAGTGTGAAAGTCTGCTAAAAAATCACCAACATCTGAGGCGCTAGACGAATGTCGCCAATAACCAAGGACCCTCGTTTTTTGCTGTAGTGAGAAAGGGGCTAAAGTCACGCTGCATATCATGTGCAGTATATTTTCGGAGAAAAGATATTGAGGACGTACTGTATGTACTACGCAATCGAACTGGCGTTTAATGGCAGTGCATATTCTATGCCGTCTAGCTCATCGACGAGCTAGCGACCGTCAGTCTGCATGAATTGATGGCCTCAACACGGTTATGCGTTATTTGTGGAAAGCAGTTTATTTTTTGCAAAGAAAATGGTGTGTATTTTCTGTACTTTTGATATTTTCTGTGGGTGGAAATAATCTTTGACTGTAGTACATCTAGGATGTGTTACTTCATACATGTATTTCACTACTAGGCTGTCTAAAAGAGATCACCTTGTGCATTAAATGAGTGTGTGTCCTCAAAATCTTTGACAAGTCCCCCCCTTCCATCCTTTATCCACCTCCAAAGTGGGACCCCAAAGTGGCTATGTCCACTGCAAAATGATCCCAGATGAACACATGAAGCAAGAAATTTGTGTTACAGAGAGGATTTACACCAGATTTGGTGTTGTGGAATGGAGAAATCTCATGTTCAAAATCTTAGCATGTTAATAAGCTATATGCTTTCCCATATAAAACTGTACAAAAAACAGGGCCGCAACCCCAGATGCGAACCCCTGCCATTTCGCAGAGGAGCGATATTTTTAAATTTTCTTTTCAAATAAGTGACCTTTGGAATATTCTGTTTCCCCTCCGTGTGGTATGGTGTCAAAATATGAACACTATCTGCTCTTATAGGGTGCACCCAATTAAATAGTGCCAAAATCCGTCCGCCGAGCTCATGAATAAAAGTTAAGCACTCAATATATTTTAAATAAGAGAGTTGTGAGAGCTATGAAAATGAAGGATTGAAGAAATATGGCACTGGACCTCCTGCCTGGACTCTGGGCTTCCATTTGTGACCATTTTTGATGCAATTGGGTGAGAAAGTGGGTCTATTTCAGCCGCTTTGCAGAGGGATGTTTTTTTGAAAATGGCTTCTTTGACTGGAGTGATCCATACCCTGTTTTAGGGGTGGTCAGCTGAGAATGAGTATATCTCAAAAATCCAATGGTCACCCTACCATAAAATGAAAAGAAAATGAAAGGTGACATGTTCATCATTATTTTTCTGCGCAACTTGAACTGCTGTGAGAGTTCTGCCTATTTTAAAATGATTTTTGAAGTTGGAGGATTTACCACGTCGTCTATGGGAGTTTATTTACTTGGGTGCAACCCGAAGGTCTTGGAACCAAGACTATATACATGTAGGTGATTCCAAAAAAAGCGTTGGCCAATCGCAATCTATATCTATACGGAATTTGTCAACTCAATTCGCGTGTAAGTAAAAAGGGTCGTCAGATTCCGCACATTGTGATTAGCCAACGCGTTGCAAACTCTTGGTGGCGCCAAGGAACAGGCATGCAAATAAGGCCCTTTTTTCAAACCTCGGTTCCGGCTCCGGCATTGACTCCATTTCGTAAATCCATTGTACAATAATATGTATCAAATAAAGAAGCTTTCGGCCTCGGTTTGGAAGTAGTATATCTAGTGAACAATAAAACAGAGTTTCAGCTTCAATGAAAAACCTGGACCTATATTTTCAGCATTTGGATGGCAGAGACGAAGCCGGAGCAGAAGCAGAAGCAAAGGTTTGGAAAATATACGAATTCTAAGGTAATCAGATCCTATTTCATGGATGGCAGTCGGAGCATATGAGCCGCGACATCGCATTGCCGCATACATTCAAGCGGCACTCCTTCGGTCTTCCGATTGCCATCCCCAGGCAGCCACGCGGGACGACCCAGGCATCCCTATCTCAGCAAAATAACGATCCATCTGATGGAACCTCGGTTGGTTTTTCCCCAAGACACTTTTAGCCCAAGGGGCCACAACTAGGAGCTCATTGTCTCAAGAGCGCACATCAGCAGCTCCAGAGTCTCCGCAAATGTAACGCTTAATTTAAGGAATACATTTTATAATGTGACGAACGGCTACACGGCCATTTATATTGATATCTCCCTTTTCTTCGAATATTTTTTGTCTTCGGAGGAGGCTGAAGAGTGTCAGTAGGCAAGGCTACCTGGCAGTAACGACAGAATGAGCGAGGCACGTGCACCAAGGACATGCCCCAAGAACCAGAGAAAAGTCTCTTGGGCATTGATCCTGTGCTCGGTGTTGAGAGTTGGAAAGATTAAACAAATAATGTTGATTGGGACTTTTCAATCATTTGGGTCAATATTCAACGTTGCTTTGTACTAGTGGAAAAGAAAAACTTCGAAAACATTGAGACTTTGAGAGTCACTCCGCAGAAAGGCATATTTGCTTGCAAACTCAATACGGCAGCCAATTTAGAACTGTGCTGTGTACAAAACAAACATTCGACTGAACTGACGACATATCTAATTAATTGGTAATACTTTCCCTAAGAAAACAGAAATTGAATACTGAGACATGAACGTTTGCGATTTTAACATTTTATTTCTGCATGAAGACAAAAAGACACCACCATACCCGGGTAGAATAGAACGAAATGAGGATTAATACTTAATAATTACTTTAATATAATGAGCTGTAATACAGTCCTTCGTCCGTATAGTAGGCATATAGCAATAGTGAATCAGTGTTTAGTGACGCCCCATTCAAGTAGCACACATATCACGTGACACACTGTCTTGTTAAAGCACCACTGGACAAGATATGCAAATACAGACTCACTCCATCACCTAGAATATATTATCATTCAAACGACAATGGGCACTCTGGAAAGGTTTGATTTATTGAGACTTAACTTCATCGTGTCGAGTATTTCAAACAATTTGTAATTTGAGTTCTTCAGAAATTTGGAAAGCTTTGAAGCTGTTTTTTCTTTTTCATTTGTTTTTCATTTAGAGTGTACCATAGCGTAATTAAACCTTTTTCAATTTCAAGATTGTTGAATTCCGTCATTATACTTATAAGCCATTTTCATAACCATTGTAAGGAGATACATTTAGCAACTAACCGCGACGGTGACGACGCCTAAAACGTCTCCGTGCATTACGACACCACCGGCGACGACTGCATTTCCTATTGCGGAACATACGGCGACGACATCTGAAAGACCGAAGACACCGTCGTCGACGACATTTGCGAGACCGATTACACTTTTGTCGTCGTCGACGGGCGCGAAGGGAGCCGCCTCTACGCATAAACCTACGACACCGTCTAGTTCTACATCTACGACGTCTCTCACTCGTCATGGGCTGGCTAAAAGATAAAATACAAATTTGAAGACCAAAATTGTATTACAAAGTTATTAAGGAAATTACACTGCTAGTTTGAAATGTATTACAAAATTAGGCGGCAGTCCAGAACAATATCATCATTCTCCTGACACTGATTCAATACGAATTGATTTTAATTACATGGTTTCGTATGAATACAATCATGCGCACAAAGCTCTATATATCCTATAAAGCTCCTATAATCACGATTTATATCGGTCACGTGTATCCTTTGGGCTTACTGCATAAACATGCCTTCCAACAGGCAATATATTTTTACAAATTAATTATAAACAAAAGGGTATTGATTATGTTTGAGGTGCTATGGCGCTATGGTCAATGAAATGAGCCTACCTTTCCCCATCTTCAAGGTCTACGTCCTCCTCAGCAAGGTCCGTGTCTACATCATCTAGCTCCGTCTCTGCATCTTCAAGATCGGTGTCCTCCTCCTCATCATCAAGTGCCTCGTCCACGTCTTCAAGCTCCGTGTCCGCATCTTCAAGGTCCGAATCGACAAGGTCTGCTTTCTCACCAGGATTCTGGTCAGTTTCTCCCACGCTGGTCTTGGGCAGATCAGCTTCGGTGATTTGTTCTGAAATATAAACGAAACAAGACTTATAAACAATATATCCCTTTAACGTGAGGGATTTCAGGTCAGGGCGGTCGCTCCCAGGTGAAGCCGCTTTCAGATGCTTCGTCAGATTTCCTCCTTTTAATACTTCAGCAGACTTCTTCAAGGAATTTGAAATGAGTTTAGTCAAGCCGGGTTTCCACGGTTCAATGTTGTTGGCCGGCGACGATCAAGTCGTTGGAGATTATACCAAAAGCGGTAAGGGAGAGACAGAACCGATTCAAGTTGGAATTGGGTGCAATTTTAGTGCTTGCCGGCCCAGGGTGCGGTTTCCCTTAGAGCAGAGACTGAAAGGACTTGATTCTTCTCAATTTATTTTCTTTGAGTAAATAAACCCCGTCAATGGGAGACTTTGGGAGACTTTGGAGAACCGGTCTTGAGTCAACAGCGCATGCGCGAACCATTTTGCGCATGCGAGTGCGTGCGCTGTTGACTTGAAGACCGGTTTTCCAAAGTCTCCCATTAAAAGACAACTACGCGTCCATATTATGAAAGAGCTTTAACGGTGCGATTCCTTTATTTTTGGAATGGAATTATTTACTCATTGAACAGTGAACAAAGAAATTTGACTTGAGTGCGATTCTAATTAGCAACCTGTGGAATACCGTAGCGGTGATCTGACCAACTGAGCTATCAAGACCTATGCATTTGGAGTCCCTAATAATAGTTCTTTTGGTACTCAGGAGCTATGAAAGCACTCACATACAGCTACATCCCGAACACAATTTAATGGGAATTATTTAGAGTAAACTTCGGAAAGGCTGAAATTAAGGCTTCTTATTTTTGGGAAGATTAACTTACATTGTCTTTGAAGCAACAAGGCATATGTGACTTTAATAAAATCCTCAAAAGGACCATCGTCGCACTTCAACGACACCTGGTACACTCACTAGTGTGTGAACTATGCAGGCCCACCGTGTACATAATAAGAAACGTCAAATATCCACAAGGGAAACCAAATGAAATTAAAGTCATTGACAAGTTAAGAAAGAACAAATTACTGGAGTGGGTTTCGAACCGGTGATCTCCTGTACAGACCGTACAGACCAACTGAGCTATCCAGCCCTACGTCGGTGGTTTCCCAAATGTTCAACTATCTTTGTTCCTTTGGCAGTCAGAAGCCACGAAACCATGTTAGCACCGCCATATCCATGGGATCATTTTATCGATACTGGCAACAATGCTGCAACATGAGACCGCTAAATTTGGGATCACTCAAAGAGGATACGTTTTAATATAATCATCAAATAATTAATAATCACAAGGGAAACTGACTGAAATTAAATATTAAGAAACAGATTGCACTTTGAAATATCGGTCACCCTGATGTACACCTATGAGTAAGAACTGCGCATACGGAACGCTCACATTTCACAATCTCCCTTCGTGATTGGTCTGATTGTGGTTTTGCCTAAATGTAAAGAATGTCGAGCCACACTTTGCGTTAGAAGCTTAGAAAAACAGATTTGAATTCTTTATGGAACATCAATAGCTACTGAAACCATCTTAATGTGGTCAGCCGAATGTTTGTGAACATACTCATTGTAGGAAGACTGTATGGGAGACATAGGCCTACGAAAGATCCAACCACAGTAAATATAATGGCGGACGCCTTATACGCTTTTTATATTAATCCGACTATTTCCAAAAGCTGTTCACTTCAGATAAAGTAGAGCCTATCTCCTCAGACAAAATGGACTGAGACATTTCACCTCGTGCCCCGCCGCTTCGATTCATTCTAAGAATCTTTGATTCTTGGATTACCTAATAATTCTCGAATACACCGGTGTACTACTTTCTTACTGTGCATGGACACAATTTTAGGCTACGCAGTGCATTTCGCACAGGCGAAGAGCAAATTATAAAAACGAAGGAATTTGCGATTTAAACTCAACATCCGAACATGCGCAGTGTATTATCTTGTGGCAACATGGTCTGTGTGTAATTTACACCGCCGATGACATTTCAAACAAAGTATAAGGCCTTGTCCAAAATCTCAGGCTTTGGCTGCGAATAACTCACAAGTAACAAGAGACTGCAAGTCACTGGCTAGTGACTGAAATACGTCCGTGTGTAATTCGCAGCCACATCCAGAGGTTTAGGACCGTCGGCTTAACACTCAATCAAAATATAACTTACCTGCCACAATAACTGCGACACAAGCGACGAGCAAGACTAACAGCATGCAGCGAGCCATGGTGTACGTCTGGTAGTCTCGGTGAGACGAAGGTACCAAACCACACCAAACAGTGCCCTTATAAGCATTTTGCCGTCCTATTCTAATCTACTGCGCGTGATGGAGTTTGCAGGTGGCCCAATAAGAGGCGCCTTGAAAAATTCAATGAAATTGCAGTTGCAATACTTGAGCTGCTAATCCTGCCAGCAATTTCTGTTTTCATCAAGGGAAAGGTCTATTACCTTCAGCCGACACGAAAAAAGTTCAGCAAAATTTGACCTGTAATAATGGCGTTTTGAGGCTGTGTATTTCTCCCATGGCTTTCAGTGATAAATTGTTTTACGTTGATCAACCTGCCTGCGTTAAAAAAACGGTAATATATGTGTAAGATTTAGTCAACTTGCAAAGATTAAATAATATTCATGTAGCTGCACGCCGAAAGGGAACCTGGAGATGGGTTGGGTCGGTTCCGGCCACTTGTTAAAATGACCCAGGTCTACATGTACACTGAATCAGAATCGCTCATGACTCTTGGGTAGATCACCATGATTCTTGCTTTATTACATCCACAATCAAATGTAGAGTAAGACAAAAATAATCAAGAAAGAAGAACCCCAAGACTGGAGTACGGTATGAATTAAGACTACTGCCACTTCCGATTTCTGTCACACGGTGGCAAGGGTGAAGAAATCCTTCCTAGGACATCAGTTCTCGACTCATAAACCAAATGATCTTGGTACCTCCTGCTTGGGGTTCTGTTAAGGGATTATTGCCTCCCAAAGGCAAGAATAACGGTACTGTAGACAATTTTCTTGTTCGTAAATATAGCCTACATGGAAAAAGGAAGGAACGGCAATTTTGACAGCCCGCATCGAGCTCCCTAACCATGCCGCGTTAATATCGACACGTGCGTAAATTCACTACACACCGTAAAATAAAAGGAATCGACTCCAACCATGTACAGTAATGAATGGAGCGCGGAAAGTATCGATAACAAACTTGATGAGAACAACATCTTACCGATACTTTGCCGGAGACATAATTATATGATTGGCTACTTTCCATGCCTTCATGAATAATTCATAACAAGTCAAAGGTCAACATAATATAAACATAATAAATATGTGTGTGTGTATATGGCCCACGGACGTGACCAAAAACCCGATTGCCTACATTCATCAACTTTTTTTTTTTTTTAAGTTATTGGGTGTTTCTATAGGCTGGCGTGCCTTGCTCACCATGGCGACGTGAAACATGCAGCTGACCAAAAAAGAATGAAATTCAGTCAAACTGTGGGTTGAAAATTAACTTCGTTTCATTTCATTTAATTTTACAATGACTTGAGTACGACCCCTTCCTCTTATTGCCATTGGTATTCCTCCACATTGCTTCTCTTGAGATGGCTTTGTGTTTGATTAGCCTTCGTGCGATAGCTGCAGCCAGGGCTGTATACACCGCAGGTAGTTGAGATTGTTTCAGGAAAAGCAAAGGCTGTTGCCCAAATGACCAGGGATAATAGCAATACACACAAAGAGACAAAACAAAAGATGTCCCAGATAGGACAAAGTGATATCACCTGTGACAGATAGCACAAACACAATCTCAGTTGAAAAGATCGTGTATTATGGAGTGTCATCTTCTGAAAGCCTTTAGCACTGGAACAAGTTTCAGCACATACACAATGTGTAAAATGGCCCGTAATCGTTGAAGGCGCTGTTCGCTTAGCTGCCTGTGGTTTTTATCCTGTCTGTGTGCTCCAATTTTAATCCGTCTTTTTATCAACTTATATTTGACATCCATGTTTGTATTTGATCGTAATGTGTTGAGGGGAGTTTTGTGTCACTTTGTGGGTGATTATTTTGTGTCGTCGATGTTGGAAATGGAAACCGAAGTTTCATGTGAGTACTGTGAACTTTTGAATGTCTATATAGACACCACATAAACATGGCTGCTATTGGAGACACTACCAGTACTACTACCGACACTAATACCAGTACCAGTATGAGATTAGCCCGACTGCTAGTGTGCCTTGGACTCTTGCTGTTTTCGTGCCATTCTACATGTAAATCACTGGAAGTAACAACGGAGGATGTTGTGGCCGCACCCCAGGCGCGGTTCTACGGGGGGGGGGGGGGGGGCTAGGGGGGCTGTAGCCCCCCCCCCCAATTTTGTCTAGCCCCCCCAAAAAAAAATGCAAGTGAAAAAAAAAATCTTGAAAATACTGGATTTTTTCAGTTATTAAGCGCCAAATACATAAAAACGCGTTGTGTGGGCTATAATGTGCATGTTTTTTCGACCCCTAATAAGACATAGCAGAAGCGAGTGTTAGAAGAACCCAAAATATTGGGTCTTCTAGCCCCCTCAAATAATAATGGCTCTTCTAGCCCACCCAAAGATTTTAACTCTAGAACCGCGCCTGCCGCACCCGTGATTCAGTCATTCCACCGGGGTATCGTGTTATCGCAGTCAGCCATTTTCGTTGTTCCCAGCACCCGCCCAGTTATGATACACATGTGCCCCACAGGCTTTAACCGTTCAAGATTACCACAGAAGAAATGGTCAAAACATGGATTCACCTGTCTTTGTGTGTCTGGTCATGATCCACCCATAGATATAACTGTCTATATGGATGTCTCATCAAATCCCGGCCCAAGTGGTGATGCATCTCCAACTTCTAGTCATGATGTTCAGATTTCATGTGTGCCTACACGTGCATCTTCTTCAGACATCAGAGGTCATGGACCCTTCCCAATCAGACATGTTTTGGGAAGACGAGTACACAGCCGACAACTATTGCTCAGTCTGCGTGGTTCAGCGGTGCGTCCAAGGCCTGGGGTACTACACCAGTTGAACATGAATGGTCTTACTCGGAGATACCGCTGAAAACGGGGAAGAAAGAATAACAATCCTACATACTCCATACCGGTCCATATGTCAGAGAGACGCCCTCACAGATATGAATATGACATCCACCAAGCTTGCACTAATGGACAGGTTCATCCTGGTTGTAACTTTACAAACATGAGTAATAGTGGTGTTCATTTATCCAACCTTGTTAAAATTCCTAGGCTTCAAATCCAAACACCACGTAAACTGTGTATGTCACGTTTGATGATATGCAACCCTCGTTCTTTATTCAATAAGTTTGACGAATTTAGATCGTATTTATTGCTAGTGCCCCCCTTGTGCCCCCCCCCCAGACTCAAAAGTCTGGTGACGCCACTGCCCATTGATCAGATTAATATTGAGGGTTGTTCTCTTTTCTCTAAAGAAAGATCTAATCGTTATGGTGGTGGTGTGGTATTTTATATTAATGACTCATTTCATGCAGTAACGTATGATACTTTTATCCCTCAACAATTGGAGGTGGTCTGGGTCAAATTGAGACCCCCTTTTTTACCACGGTCAATAACCAGTTTATATTATTGCGTCGTTTATTCTCCGCCTAATGATTCTAATGCAGACTTGTTTATCTGTCATCTATTAGAAACTATCGATAAAATCACTACTAGCTATCCTGATGCTGGAATTGTTATTGCTGGTGACATGAATCGTCTTGATATTAGTCAACTCACCACAGGTCAATTTGTTCAGATGGTTAACTGCCCTACTAGAGGCTCAGCGATTTTGGATAAGATCATCACCAATGTCTCCTTACAATATCAACCTACTGATGTCATGGCGCCACTTCATTTTTTTGTTATCATAATATAATTATGTGGTTTCCAAAATCTAATGTCACCAAAGCCAATGAAACTTATATCAAAACAACTACACCGATAAAACAGTCTTCAATTCGTTTTTTTTGGTCAATGGATCACACAGTATGATTGGTCAGAGGTTTACCGTGCATTAGACAGCCAAAATAAATGTAGCTTTTTTATGACATTTAAAATCAGTGAGTTTTTCCCAACTAAAACCATTAAATTACATGTTCAAGATAAACCCTGGATGACAGCAGAAATTAAGGCCGTAATTAAAATTCGGCAGACTTTATTTTCTGATGGGAATAAGAGATGGAAATCCGTTCGGAATAAGAACATTCGTATGGTTGCTTCTGCAAAGAAAAATTATTACCACAATCGTGTTCAAAAACTTGAAACTTGCAATCCTGCAGGTTGGTATCGTGCCATAAAATGGATGACAACAGGCACTACTCGAAATCCTTCAATCATTCCACCACCAGGAGCGTGTTGTGATAGTGATCTGGATATTGCTAATAGCATCAATGAGCATTTCACCTCGGTTGGAAATGATCTTACTCCTATGGATTTGTCATCTCTTTCAACATATCTCCCTTCTCCCCAACCTTGTCCAAATGTTCAGGAATGGGAGGTATATTCTCAACTCAAGAAGATTAGTTGTAAGAAGGCAGGTGGTTTGGATGGAATTCAAGCACGGACCATCCGTAAATTTGCCTATGAATTAAGCAAACCACTGACCAACATCTATAACTCATCGTATCATGAAGGAGTGGTTCCTAATGAGTGGCAAAAGCTATTGTTATTCCTTTACCAAAAAGTTCTCCTCCAACTTAGAATAAGCTCCGCCCAATTTCTCTAACTGATCCCTTGGCTGAGCACTTTGTTGTTCAGTGGATTATTTCATTCATTTTTCGAAATCGTTGGAGCCCAGCTTTAAGAAACTCAAATAACCTCTCTGTAGTCAAATGCAATACAAACAGATATAAACATAGCCCAATACCTTATTTTGTTCGTATCCTTAATCATTCATAGCTTTTTATGCCAAAATGTTTTAAATTATGTTCTTGTGTGTAATCGTTTCCACTTTTTCTTGTTATATATATATCTTTTTACATATTTGTATTTTATATTTTATGGTACATTGTTTTATTCCAGTTTTTGTAAATATTTTGTTAGCTTGTTTTTTCTTATCTGTACACGATGTAGCAATTTAGCCTTTGGGCTACAAGTGCATTGTTTTTTTACAATAAACCATAATAATAATAAAAAAATTATAATCGCAAACCCTTCAATTTGTAACTCTTTTGTTTGAAATTAATCCATTAGTTTTGTATAGTTTATACATATTTCCACTCGTGAACCATGATTGTCCTAATAAGTCCACGGTTTGAATGCCACTGCAGACAGAGTCAAGACTACTCTGTTTTTATACGTGGTCTGTTTCGTGAATTGTATCTATTAAATAAAGATACGTTTTGGCTGACCTCAGTGATGGATGTTTTAGTTCATTTCTTTCCCGACTCTGTCTGCTATCATCCAAACACCATCTTGACAGTAATATTCTGATGCATTGCCAATGACCTCATCACAAATTCAGTGTCCTTCGGCTAAAACTCAATTATTGCCATTTGGAATTGCAGGCGGTTTAACGAGTTGAAATACCACCTCAGTGGCAACGTTCCCCAGTCCTGAAACGCCCTATTACCACATATTAATCATTTTTTGTTGCCCTTGCTCCAAAATTGCAGGTATTACTGGCCTTGCGCCAAGTGCTCTTGTAACAGGTCAAACACCGATGGGGTTGTTTCTCATCTGGTCTTTCACCTTTCATATTGGAAAATGCGGGTATATTCATTCCCTTGCAGTATTCCAAATGAAATTCTCTAAAAAGTACACAAATCAACCAAGAAAAACACCAAACGATGCTGTTGGATTGTTTCACCAAAGTTTGCTCTGTTTGCAGGACGTATAGGCACTGTTCATAATGTGTTTAATAATACTCATGTACATATACAGGGTGTCCCCAAAACGCAACACTTGTGTCGAGAACTATTATATGAATATTACACTGTCAATCACTTCAAGATTCAGATATCTGATACAACTATGTATTGGCTATCACCATGTAGAATTTGAGCAAAATTGGACTGAAATTAAGTGAAACAACTAAGACTGCAATACCCAACCTCAAAACCCAATTTTCATCTTTCTTTCATACACATTACGTGTGTTTTGACCACTATGCGCGTTATCCTTGCAAATTTGTTAGTAAAGAGTACTCTTTCAATTGGTCATAATTTTGTTAATTTCAGTCCAAATATGCTTTAATTCCACATGGTGCTAGCTAAAACATGGTTGTATCATATTATCTGAATCTTGAAGTGTTCAACACTTTAATTTTAACATAATGAGTCCCGACACAGTGTTGCGCTTTTTCTGGGACATCCTGTTCATGTACATGACTTTAAGTTCACGATTATCGCAACAAATGGTACTATATAGGCTGTATTATACTAAATATATATAATTTTAGGGAAAAAAGGAGTTTTTGTGCTAATTTGTTAAATTTCAATTATAATGGCATGGAAATTAATGTAACAATTGTTTTAGATTCTTCAGTATGTGTTTCCTTTCAAATCTGACTGGATTATTGAAGTTTGTGCTGTATAGCCTAATAATAGGTTGCGCCCCCTCCAACTGACTGTCGGTGTCTCCCCCTCCGATAATTATGTAAACTTGATTTTGAAAGAAATGTCTTTAGATACTCATTATTTTGTACCGTTCTTTCTTTTGCAATGGTATCGTGTACAGTACATGTACATGTATGTATGCTATTAGGTATAAGTAAATGGCAATGTAAGAAACGTAATCTACTTTCACTAACTGTATGATTTATGGGAAACAAGATAAATTGGCAGCCATGGTTGCAGGACGAAGCATTGCTCAAATGAGTTTAGTCTACACAATCGTACGCTAATAATACACGTCTCTTGTACAATTCTTTGAACCAAGTCATAGGTTGCAAAGTGCGTTGGGCACTCGCCTCTCACCAATGTGGCCCGGGTTCGATCCCGGCTTGGGTCATATGTGAGTAGAGTTGTGCGTTTGGTTCTCTCCTATGCTTCGAGGGTTTTTCTCCGGGTTCTCCGGTTTTCCTCCCTCCACAAAAACCAAACACTTTCGATCTTGAGCTGTGCTTCGTGATCATTATGGGTTGATTTGGCTGGCTGCCAAAGGGCGCCCATGAAAGCCTGCTACTCGATCACGGGTAGCACCATCCTTCATAATTCATATTGTAATTGCTAGGCCTATACATGCCTACATGTAACTTAAAATGGAGTGTTTCACTGTAGGTCTCAGGCTAAATAATACTTTAATAGCACGTTTAAAACTCCTTGCTTCATGTTTGTTTTTACCAAATACAATGGAATTATAGTATTACAAGGTACAATAATTCAGCAACATTGGATTTCTACATTATGTTGTAAATTAGCCACTGAAATACACAGTCAATTATCTCCCAGTCACATCGTCGAAATTTTAACCAAAAGGCACGTTACAGTACCATATACTGTGTAACTTCATTGGGTGCCTTGTTTACGTGTATGCACGTGCGTAAGCCGAGAAAATGGGCAGCGCCCGACTTTAGATGCAACGCATGCGCAGTGTATTTCCCCCCGATTTCGGGGGGAGATTTTACACGTTTCCCAAGACGGTATTAGTGATAGCTCCGTGCGTACGTGTGTGCGGATTACCTGTACGTACATACGTATGGTCAGTGCGGTTCGAGTATCCACACCAATACCGTCTTGAACCAAGACTATGTATCTCACTGAGCAGGTAAACCCATGGTAAACAGGATATAAATATATAAATAAATAAATAAATAGATAAATAAACAAAGTCGTGGCCCGTACAATTCCCGCCCTAATTACTCTGTCCACCTGCAATCGTGAATATCAACAAGCAGGGCCCAACTCCGAGGCTAGCTCTGCTTTAAAACAACCGTTTAATCGACGCTATAGGCCTTATACATGTTAGTCTTGGTTCCAAGGCCTTCGTTGTCGCTTCCCGCGGCCCATAGGGCGCCCCCGCGCGGCGGATATGGGAGAACTCTTTCAGGCTTTTGGAACGTCACGAAGGTCTGGGATATTTTGTAAAGCGATGTTTAACTTTTTCTTTACTTTTCTTCGAATCTCCCTTGGATTTCCAAGGGAGCCAATCAGCGAACGAGTTTCAGCTCACATCATGAATTATTCATGTAAGACAAACATTGTTGCCCGTAGGTGTATTTACGTACGCTCGATTGTCTGGGGTCTATGTTTCGCTGCATATCATGTGCAGTATATTTTGTAAAATTTTCGGAGAAAAGATATTGAGGACGTACTGTATGTACTACGCAATCGAACTGGCGTTTAATGGCAGTGCATATTCTATGCCGTCTAGCTCATCGACGAGCCAGCGACCGTCAGTCGCGCTGTGGGCATGAATTGATGGCCTCAACACGGTTATGCGTTATTTGTGGAAAGCAGTTAATTTTTTTCAAAGAAAATGGTGTGTATTTTCTGTACTTTTGATATTTTCTGTGGGTGGAAATAATCTTTGACTGTAGTACATCTAGGATGTGTTCCTTCATACATGTATTTCACTACTAGGCTGTCTAAAAGAGATCACCTTGTGCATTAAATGAGTGTGTGTCCTCAAAATCTTTGACAAGTCCCCCCCCTTCCATCCTTTATCCACCTCCAAAGTGGGACCCCAAAGTGGCTATGTCCACTGCAAAATGATCCCAGATGAACACATGAAGCAAGACATTTGTGTTACAGAGAGGATTTACACCAGATTTGGTGTTGTGGAATGGAGAAATCTCATGTTCAAAATCTTAGCATGTTAATAAGCTATATGCTTTCCCATATAAAACTGTACAAAAAACAGGGCCGCAACCCCAGATGCGAACCCCTGCCATTTCGCAGAGGAGCAATATTTTTAAATTTTCTTTTCAAATAAGTGACCTTTGGAATATTCTGTTTCCCCTCCGTGTGGTATGGTGTCAAAATATGAACACTATCTGCTCTTATAGGGTGCACCCAATTAAATAGTGCCAAAATCCGTCCGCCGAGCTCATGAATAAAAGTTAAGCACTCAATATATTTTAAATTAGAGAGTTCTGAGAGCTATGAAAATGAAGGATTGAAGAAATATGGCACTGGAGGCTCCTGCCTGGACTCTGGGCTTCCATTTGTGACCATTTTTGATGCAATTGGGTGAGAAAGTGGGTCTATTTCAGCCGCTTTGCAGAGGGATGTTTTTTTGAAAATGGCTTCTTTGACTGGAGTGATCCATACCCTGTTTTAGGGGTGGTCAGCTGAGAATGAGTATATCTCAAAAATTCAATGGTCACCCTACCATAAAATGAAAAGAAAATGAAAGGTGACATGTTCATCATTATTTTTCTGCGCAACTTGAACTGCTGTGAGAGTTCTGCCTATTTTAAAATGATTTTTGAAGTTGTAGGATTTACCACGTCGTCTATGGGAGTTTATTTACTTGGGTGCAACCCGAAGGTCTTGGAACCAAGACTATATACATGTAGGTGATTCCAAAAAAAGCGTTGGCCAATCGCAATCTATATCTATACGGAATTTGTCAACTCAATTCGCGTGTAAGTAAAAAGGGTCGTCAGATTCCGCACATTGTGATTAGCCAACGCGTTGCAAACTCTTGGTGGCGCCAAGGAACAGGCATGCAAATAAGGCCCTTTTTTCAAACCTCGGTTCCGGCTCCGGCATTGGCTCCATTTCGTAAATCCATTGTACAATAATATGTATCAAATAAAGAAGCTTTCGGCCTCGGTTTGGAAGTAGTATATCTAGTGAACAATAAAACAGAGTTTCAGCTTCAATGAAAAACCTGGACCTATATTTTCAGCATTTGGATGACAGAGACGAAGCCGGAGCAGAAGCAG
Organism: Astropecten irregularis; assembly: GCA_963971285.1. NCBI lineage: Eukaryota > Metazoa > Echinodermata > Asteroidea > Paxillosida > Astropectinidae > Astropecten > Astropecten irregularis. The sequence goes on along the minus strand of OZ020247.1, from coordinate 3,550,385 downwards.
AAGCAAAGGTTTGGAAAATATACGAATTCTAAGCTAATCAGATCCTATTTCATGGATGGCAGTCGGAGCATATGAGCCGCGACATCGCATTGCCGCATACATTCAAGCGGCACTCCTTCGGTCTTCCGATTGCCATCCCCAGGGAGCCACGCGGGACGACCCAGGCATCCCTATCTCAGCAAAATAACGATCCATCTGATGGAACCTCGGTTGGTTTTTCCCCAAGACACTTTTAGCCCAAGGGGCCACAACTAGGAGCTCATTGTCTCAAGAGCGCACATCAGCAGCTCCAGAGTCTCCGCAAATGTAACGCTTAATTTAAGGAATACATTTTATAATGTGACGAACGGCTACACGGCCATTTATATTGATATCTCCCTTTTCTTCGAATATTTTTTGTCTTCGGAGGAGGCTGAAGAGTGTCAGTAGGCAAGGCTACCTGGCAGTAACGACAGAATGATCGAGGCACGTGCACCAAGGACATGCCCAAAGAACCAGAGAAAAGTCTCTTGGGGCATTGATCCTGTGCTCGGTGTTGAGAGTTGGAAAGATTAAACAAATAATGTTGATTGGGACTTTTCAATCATTTGGGTCAATATTCAACGTTGCTTTGTACTAGTGGAAAAGAAAAACTTCGAGAACATTGAGACTTTGAGAGTCACTCCGCAGAAAGGCATATTTGCTTGCAAACTCAATACGGCAGCCAATTTAGAACTGTGCTGTGTACAAAACAAACATTCGACTGAACTGACGACATATCAATTAATTGGTAATACTTTCCCTAAGAAAACAGAAATTGAATACTGAGACATGAACGTTTGCGATTTTAACATTTTATTTCTGCATGAAGACAAAAAGACACCCCCATACCCGGGTAGAATAGAACGAAATGAGGATGAATACTTATAATTACTTTAATATAATGAGCTGTAATACAGTCCTTCGTCCGTATAGTAGGCCTATACCAATAGTGAATCAGTGTTTAGTGACGCCCCATTCAAGTAGCACACATATCACGTGACACACTGTCTTGTTAAAGCACCACTGGACAAGATATGCAAATACAGACTCACTCCATCACCTAGAATATATTATCATTCAAACGACAATGGGCACTCTGAAAAGGTTTGATTTATTGAGACTTAACTTCATCGTGTCGAGTATTTCAAACAATTTGTAATTTGAGTTCTTCAGAAATTTGGAAAGCTTTGAAGCTGTTTTTTCTTTTTCATTTGTTTTTCATTTAGAGTGTACCATAGCGTAATTAAACCTTTTTCAATTTCAAGATTGTTGAATTCCGTCATTATACTTATAAGCCATTTTCATAACCATTGTAAGGAGATACATTTAGCAACTAACCGCGACGGTGACGACGCCTAAAACGTCTCCGTGCATTACGACACCACCGGCGACGACTGCATTTCCAACTGCGGAACATACGGCGACGACAACTGAAAGACCGAAGACACCGTCGTCGACGACATTTGCGAGACCGATTACACCGTCGTCGTCGACGGGCGCGAAAGGAGCCGCGTCTACGCCTCAACCTACGACACCGTCTAGTTCTACATCTACGACGTCTCTCACTCGTCATGGGCTGGCTAAAAGATAAAATACAAATTTTAAGACCAAAGTTTAATTACAAAGTTATTGAGGAAATTACACTGCTAGTTTGAAATGTATTACAAAATTAGGCGGCAGTCCAGAACAATATTATCATTCTCCTGACACTGATTCAATACGAATTGATTTTAATTACATGGTTTCGTATGAATACAATCATGCGCACAAAGCTCCTATATCCTATAAAGCTCCTATAATCACGATTTATATCGGTCACGTGTATCCTTTGGGCTTACTGCATAAACATGCCTTCCAACAGGCAATATATGTTTACAAATTAATTATAAACAAAAGGGTATTGATTATGTTTGAGGTGCTATTGCGCTATGGTCAATGAAATGAGCCTACCTTTCCCCATCTTCAATGTCTACGTCCTCCTCAGCAAGGTCCGTGTCTACATCATCTAGCTCCGTCTCTGCATCTTCAAGATCGGTGTCCTCATCCTCATCATCAAGTGCCTCGTCCACGTCTTCAAGCTCCGTGTCCGCATCTTCAAGGTCCGAATCGACAAGGTCTGCTTTCTCACCAGGATTCTGGTCAGTTTCTCCCACGCTGGTCTTGGGCAGATCAGCTTCGGTGATTTGTTCTGAAATATAAACGAAACAAGACTTATAAACAATATATCCCTTTAACGTGAGGGATTTCAGGTCAGGGCGGTCGCTCCCAGGTGAAGCCGCTTTCAGATGCTTCGTCAGATTTCCTCCTTTTAATACTTCAGCAGACTTCTTCAAGGAATTTGAAATGAGTTTAGTCAAGCCGGGTTTCCACGGTTCAATGTTGTTGGCCGGCGACGATCAAGTCGTTGGAGATTATACCAAAAGCGGTAAGGGAGAGACAGAACCGATTCAAGTTGGAATTGGGTGCAATTTTAGTGCTTGCCGGCCCAGGGTGCGGTTTCCCTTAGAGCAGAGACTGAAAGGACTTGATTCTTCTCAATTTATTTTCTTTGAGTAAATAAACCCCGTCAATGGGAGACTTTGGGAGACTTTGGAGAACCGGTCTTGAGTCAACAGCGCATGCGCAAACCATGCTTGCGCTATTGTGAGCATGCGCGCGTTGTTTTGCGCATGCGAGTGCGTGCGCTGTTGACTTGAAGACCGGTTTTCCGGTTCCCTAAAGTCTCCCATTAAAAGACAACTACGCGTCCATATTATGAAAGAGCTTTAACGGTGCGATTCCTTTATTTTTGGAATGGAATTATTTACTCATTGAACAGTGAACAAAGAAATTTGACTTGAGTGGGATTCTAATTAGCAACCTGTGGAATACCGTAGCGATGATCTGACCAACTGAGCTATCGAGACCTATGCATTTGGAGTCCCTTATAATAGTTCTTTTGGCACTCAGGAGCTATGAAAGCACTCACATACAGCTACATCCCGAACACAATTTAATGGGAATTATTTAGAGTAAACTTCGGAAAGGCTGAAATTAAGGCTTCTTATTTTTGGGAAGATTAACTTACATTGTCTTTGAAGCAACAGGCATATGTGACTTTAATAAAATCCTCAAAAGGACCATCGTCGCACTTCAACGACACCCGATACACTCACTAGTGTGTGACCTATGCAGGCCCACCGTGCACATAATAAGAAACATCGAATAACCACAAGGGAAACCAAATGAAATTAAAGTCATTGACAAGTTAACAAAGAAAAAATTACTGGAGTGGGTTTCGAACCGGTGACCTCCTGTACAGACCGTACAGACCAACTGAGCTATCCAGCCCTACGTCGGTGGTTTCCCAAATGTTCAACTATCTTTGTTCGTTTGGCAGTCAGAAGCCATGAAACCATGTTAGCACCGCCATATCCCTGGGATCATTTTATCGATACTGGCAACAATGCTGCAACATGAGACCGCTAAATTTGGGATCACTCAAAGAGGATACGTTTTAATATAATCATCAAATAATTAATAATCACAAGGGAAACTGACGGAAATTAAATATTAAGAAACAGATTGCATATTGAAATATCGGTCACCCTGATGTACACCTATGCGTAAGAACTGCGCATACGGAACGCGCACATTTCACAATCTCCTTTCGTGATTGGTCTGATTGTGGTTTTGCCTAAATGTAAAGAATGTCGAGCCACACTTTGCGTTAGAAGCTTAGAAAAACAGATTTGAATTCTTTATGGAACATCAATAGCTACTGAAACCATCTTAATGTGGTCAGCCGAATGTTTGTGAACATCCTCATTGTAGGAAGACTGTATGGGAGACATAGGCCTACGAAAGATCCAACCACAGCAAATATAATGGCGGACGCCTTATACGCTTTTTATATTAATCCGACTATTTCCAAAAGCTGTTCACTTCAGATAAAGTAGAGCCTATCTCCTCAGACAAAATGGACTGAGACATTTCACCTCGTGCCCCGCCGCTTCGATTCATTCTAAGAATCTTTGATTCTTGGATTACCTAATAATTCTCGAATACACCGGTGTACTACTTTCTTACTGTGCATGGACACAATTTTAGGCAACGCAGTGCATTTCGCACAGGCGAAGAGCAAATTCTAAAAACGAAGGAATTTGCGATTTAAACTCAACATCCGCACATTCGCAGTGTATTATCTTGTGGCAACATGGTCTGTGTGTAATTTACACCGCCGATGAAATTTCAAACAAAGTATAAGGCCTTGTCCAAAATCTCAGGCTTTTGCTGCGAATAACTCACAAGTAACAAGAGACTGCAAGTCACTGGCTAGTGACTGCAATACGTCCGTGTGTAATTCGCAGCCACATCCAGAGGTTTAGGACCGTCGGCTTAACACTCAATCAAAATATAACTTACCTGCCACAATAACTGCGACACAAGCGACGAGCAAGACTAACAGCATGCAGCGAGCCATGGTGTACGTCTGGTAGTCTCGGTGAGACGAAGGTACCAAACCACACCAAACAGTGCCCTTATAAGCATTTTGCCGTCCTATTCTAATCTACTGCGCGTGATGGAGTTTGCAGGTGGCCCAATAAGAGGCGCCTTGAAAAATTCAATGAAATTGCAGTTGCAATACTTGAGCTGCTAATCCTGCCAGCAATTTCTGTTTTCATCAAGGGAAAGGTCTATTACCTTCAGCCGACACGAACAAAGTTCAGCAAAATTTGACCTATAATGATGGCGTTTTGAGGCTGTGTATTTCTCCCATGGCTTTCAGTGATAAATTGTTTTACGTTGATCAACCTGCCTGCGTTAAAAAAACGGTAATATATGTGTAAGATTTAGTCAACTTGCAAAGATTAAATAATATTCATGTAGCGGCACGCCGAAAGGGAACCTGGAGATGGGTTGGGTCGGTTCCGGCCACTTGTTAAAATGATCCAGGTCTACATGTACACTGAATCAGAATCGCTCATGACTCTTGGGTAGATCACCATGATTCTTGTTTTATTACATCCACAATCAAATGTAGAGTAAGACAAAAATAATCAAGAAAGAAGAACCCCAAGACTGGAGTACGGTATGAATTAAGACTACTGCCACTTCCGATTTCTGTCACACGGTGGCAAGGGTGAAGAAATCCTTCCTAGGATTCAGTTCTCGACTCATAAACCAAATGATCTTGGTACCTCCTGCTTGGGGTTCTGTTAAGGGATTATTGCCTCCCATAGGCAAGAATAACGGTACTGTAGACAATTTTCTTGTTCGTAAATATAGCCTACATGGAAAAAGGAAGGAACGGCAATTTTGACAGCCCGCATCGAGCTCCCTAACCATGCCGCGTTAATATCGACACGTGCGTAAATTCACTACACACCGTAAAATAAAAGGAATCGACTCCAACCATGTACAGTAATGAATGGAGCGCGGAAAGTATCGATAACAAACTTGATGAGAACAACATCTTACCGATACTTTGCCGGAGGCATAATTGGCTACTTTCCATGCCTTCATGAATAATTCATAACAAGTCAAAGGTCAACATAATATAAACATAATAAATATGTGTGTGTGTATATGGCCCACGGACGTGACCAAAAACCCGATTCCCTACATTCATCAACTTTTTTCTTTTTTTAATTTTTTTGGGTGTTTCTATAGGCTGGCGTGCCTTGCTCACCGTGGCGACGTGAAACATGCAGCTGACCAAAAAAGAATGAAATTTAGTCAAACTGTGGGTTGAAAATTAACTTCGTTTCATTTCATTTCATTTTACAATGACTTGAGTACGACCCCTTCCTCTTATTGCCATTGGTATTCCTCCACATTGCTTCTCTTGAGATGGCTTTGTGTTTGATTAGCCTTCGTGCGATAGCTGCAGCCAGGGCTGTATACTCCGCAGGGAGTTGAGATTGTTTCAGGAAAAGCAAATGCTGTTGCCCAAATGACCAGGGATAATAGCAATACACACAAAGAGACAAAACAAAAGATGTCCCAGATAGGACAAAGTGATATCACCTGTGACAGATAGCACAAACACAATCTCAGTTGAAAAGATCGTGTATGATGGAGTGTCATCTTTTAAAAGCCTTTAGCACTGGAACAAGCTTCAGCACATACACAATGTGTAAAATGGCCCGTAATCATTAGAAGGCGCTGTTCGCTTAGCTGCCTGTCGTTTTTATCCTGTCTGTGTGCTCCAATTTTAATCCGTCTTTTTATCAACTTATATTTGACATCCATGTTTGTATTTGATCGTAATGTGTTGAGGGGAGTTTTGTGTCACTTTGTGGGTGATTATTTTGTGTCGTCGATGTTGGAAATGGAAACCGAAGTTTCATGTGAGTACTGTGAACTGTTGAATGTCTATATACACACCACATAAACATGGCTTCTATTGGAGACACTACCAGTACTACTACCGACACTAGTACCAGTACCAGTATGAGATTAGCCCGACTGCTAGTGTGCCTTGGAATCTTTCTGTTTTCGTGCCATTCTACATGTAAATCACTGGGGCTGCGTTCGAGCGGTTACTCCCGGTAACACGAGTGTATGGTGTTCCATTTGTGCCGTTAACGCGTAGCGGTTTTTTTTTGCCGTCGCATTTTTTTTTTGCGGCGCATTTTTTTTTTTGCGGCGCATTTGTTTTTTTTGCGGCGCATTTTTTTTTTGCGGCGCATTTTTATTTTTTTGCGGCGCATTTTCTTTTTTGCGGCGCATTTTTTTTTTGGCGGCGCATTTTTTTTTTGGCGGCGCATTTTTTTTTCCGTCGCATTTTTTTTTGGGCGGCGCATTTTTTTTTTCCGTCGCATTTTGTTTTTGGCGGCGCATTTTTTTTTTTGCGGCGCATTTTTTTTTTTGGCGGCGCATTTTTTTTCCCCGCGCATTTTTTTTTTCCCACGCATTTTTTTTTCCGGCGCATTTTGTTGGGGATTATATGCTGAGCCCTTTGTTTGTATTCTTTTATGAAAGGCTTAAAACATTATTTACAAAACGCGTTACATTAACATATTTAAATCTGGTTGATTGATATTTTCTGACAAGGCATTGCTAAAAACATAGACTAGCAGGCTAATCGTTACGGTAAGTCGCGTTGATCGTCTCTTCTTTCACGCAACTCTCGCGAAACTGCGCGAGACTCATGGCTACGGCGAGAGTTCGGCTCTCGGCGCGGGACCACTCGAATACAACGACTAGACAAACACGATTTCAGTTTGTACACGGCCTATGGGCTCTTTAGCCGAAATCACGGACGCGTCTGATTGGCCAATTTCTATTAAACAATGAATATTCAATAGGCCTATGTAGGCGGCCTACCCTACATCGTGCAGCGCACCTAGCTGCACATGATTTTACTGATTCACGTTGAATAGACAACCACAGGCATCGCACGTCTAGCTAGCCATAAAAGTATGACCTTGACAGTGATACTTTTAACTCTAGTGCGTCGTGAATTTACATGTGCATATTTTGTTTTTATCTTCTTGGTGCATAAATAAAGAAATAAGTTATAAGTCCGTCTTACTAACTGTAGTTATAGTGTAGACCACTTGCTAAAGAGAAATCATTTACATGCATTTGCCATGGGCATTATTTACTTTTATGAAGTATAATGCACATATTTTTAACTGATACTGATAGATATTACTTTTGTTCCAGTTTACTACAAACAATTATTTATTAAATCATTCAACTTAAAAGGGAATCGAACAAAAACCATAGTTTGAAAATGTAACTAACTACAGTATATAGTACTGTTGCCTTATTTGAAATTGTATACCACCCTCAAATAAAATGGACTCGTCTTAACGGCCGTCTCTATGGCAACCACGATGCAAAGCACGCCCGTACGTGAATAAATGAATAATGTCTAAATCGTGTTTGGGTAGTCGTTATTTTCGAGTGGTCCCGCGCCGAGAGCCGAATTCTCGCCGTAGCCATGAGTCTCGCGCGAAAGTAGAGTGGTTTCACGAGAGTAGCATGAAAGAAGAGACGATCAACGCGACTTACAACGACTAGCCTGCTAGTCTACTAAAAACAAGACTGAGGAACACCCCTGTTCTTCTCAGTTGGAATGTTAATTAACTGATTTCCACACTTAATTATGTCAGTTCCGCTGGTTTCTTTCCCCCTGTGACCTGTGTCCGCCGCATGTGGGTTTAATTAGCCCCTTTCACACCGGGTCTACTTAGAGTTGCGTGGTGTTGCGTATCTTGTACGTCGAAATAAGGTTGCGTACTCTAGGTCAGCCTGCATAAAATGTGTGTGCGACGGCGTATGGTTGCGTACCCAGTACAGAGGCACCGCACACCTATACCAGCATAATACTATTTGCGTACAGGCGCGTAGGTTGCGTATAACATACGTAGTGTAGCGTACTATTGCGTAAGCATGGCGTACAGAAGCGTAGTGTTGCGTAGACTTGCGTTAAAACTGCGTAAAACGTCTGGTGTCTAGTGCTCTGCGCCACGTACGCGAACAAATTAAACATGTTTAAGTTTTTGCGTACATCTCGCGTACTCCTGCGTATTGTTATGTAAGCCAGCACAGAGTAGCGTAGGAACAGCGTACGTAGGGCAGCGTATAGGCAGCGTACAAGTCCCTACGCTACGCAACTGTACGTAAGGCCCGGTGTGAAAGGGGCAGTTATGGAGGGGCGTCGTAAGTTTGTTAAGCCACTGGTGCGGGCACATTTCTTTGCCTTCGTTTATACCACGACCCTCTCCCAACCCTACCTTCTATCTTAACCCCCCCCCCCCCCACACACACTACAAACTACAAACTGTATGCCGCTTGAAGTTTTTCTGGGCTCGATTACACTGATATAAGCTTCTTTTTCCAATTTTTAGCACTATCATGGAGGTAGAAATTGAAATTCAAGAGGACTCCTTATAACTATTTACATAACCGTCAATTTGTTTACATATGGCTAGACCATTTTGGTCCGCTCTTCTGATTTGTTTAACACGGCTACATGTATGATTGGCTTTTCCCTCCAAACTCAAAGTTAAACAATTACTGATCATGTGATAGTCACGTGGAGTGATGACGCATAAAAAAAATGCGACGGAAAAAAAAATGCGGCGCCCAAAAAAAAATGCGACGAAAAAAAAGAAATGCGCCGCAAAAAAAAAATGCGCCGCAAAAAAAAAATGCGACGGAAAAAAAAAAATGCGCCGCAAAAAAAAAATGCGACGGAAAAAAAAAATGCGCCGCAAAAAAAAAAATGCGCCGCCAAAAAAAAAATGCGCCGCCAAAAAAAAAATGCGCCCCCAAAAAAAAATGCGACGGAAAAAAAAAAATGCGACGGAAAAAAAATGCGACGCGTTAACGGCACAAATGGAACACCATACGAGTGTGATGCGCGCGCAATACTCTCCGGTGCAGGAGTATACTCCCCAACGCTGGAGAGTATACTCTCGCTGACCCGAGTGTCGTACTCCGGCCGTTCGAGCGCTCAGGAGTATACTCGTGTTAACACGAGTAGCTCGCTCGAACGCAGCCTCAAAGTAACAACGGAGGATGTTGTGGCCGCACCCCAGGCGCGGTTCTACGGGGGGGCTAGGGGGGCTGTAGCCCCCCCCCCAAAAAAAAAAAAATGGAAGTGAAAAAAGAAATCTTGAAAATACTGGATTTTTTCAGTTATTAAGCGCCAAATACATAAAAAAACGCGTTGTATGGGCTATAATGTGCATGTTTTTCGACCCCTAATAAGACAGAGCAGAAGCGAGTGTTAGAAGAACCCAAAATATTGGGTCTTCTAGCCCCCTCAAATAATAATGGCTCTTCTAGCCCACTCAAAATTTTGACTCTAGAACCGCGCCTGCCGCACAAATGATTCAGTCATTCCACCGGGGTATCGTGTTATCGCAGTCAGCCATTTTCGTTGTTCCCAGCACCCGCCCAGTTATGATACACATGTGCCCCACAGGCTTTAACCGTTCAAGATTACCACAGAAGAAATGGTCAAAACATGGATTCACCTGTCTTTGTGTGTCTGGTCATGATCCACCCATAGATATAACTGTCTATATGGATGTCTCATCAAATCCCGGCCCAAGTGGTGATGCATCTCCAACTTCTAGTCATGATGTTCAGATTTCATGTGTGCCTACAAGTGCCTCTTCGTCAGACATCAGAGGTCATGGACCCGTCCCAATCAGACATGTTTTGGGAAGACGAGTATACAGCCGACAACTATTGCTCAGTCTGCGTGGTTCCGCGGTGCCTCCAAGGCCTGGGGTACTACACCAGTTGAACATGAATGGTCTTACTCGGAGATACCGCTGAAAACGGGGAAGAAAGAATAACAATCCTACATACTCCATACCGGTACACATGTCAGAGAGACGCCCTCACAGATATGAATATGACATCCACCAAGCTTGCACTAATGGACAGGTTCATCCTGGTTGTAACTTTACAAACATGAGTAATAGTGGTGTTCATTTATCCAACCTTGTTTAAATTCCTAGGCTTCAAATCCAAACACCACGTAAACTGTGTATGTCACGTTTGATGATATGCAACCCTCGTTCTTTATTCAATAAGTTTGACGAATTTAGATCGTATTTACATGATCATAGTATACAAATTGCTTGTGTTACTGAAACATGGTTTAAGCAAGACACACCCATTGACAGTGGCGTCGCCAAGGGGGGGGGGGGGGGGGGGGGGGCAGGGGCCCCCCTGGAAAACCTCGTGCCCCCCCTCGTGCCCCCCCATTTGAGATTTGGGTCGGTGAAAAAAAATATAATATATATTGTAGTGCCCCCAACAATTGCTAGTGCCCCCCTTGTGCCCCCGACACTCAAAAGTCTGGTGACGCCACTGCCCATTGATCAGATTAATATTGAGGGTTGTTTTCTTTTCTCTAAAGAAAGATCTAATCGTTATGGTGGTGGTGTGGTATTTTATATTAATGACTCATTTCATGCTGTAACGTATTTTATCCCTCAATAATTGGAGGTGGTCTGGGTCAAATTGAGACCCCCTTTTTTACCACGGTCAATAACCAGTTTATATTATTGCGTCGTTTATTCTCCGCCTAATGATTCTAATGCAGACTTGTTTATCTGTCATCTATTAGAAACTATCGATAAAATCACTACTAGCTATCCTGATGCCAGAATTGTTATTGCTGGTGACATGAATCGTCTTGATATTAGTCAACTCACCACAGGTCAATTTGTTCAGATGGTTAACTGACCTACTAGAGGCTCAGCGATTTTGGATAAGATCATCACCAATGTCTCCTTACAATATCAACCTACTGATGTCATGGCGCCACTTCATTTTTTGTGATCATAATATAGTTATGTGGTTTCCAAAACTAATGTCACCAAAGCCAATGAAACTTATATCAAAACAACTAGACCGATAAAACAGTCTTCAATTCGTTTTTTTTTTGGTCAATGGATCACACAGTATGATTGGTCAGAGGTTAACAGTGCATTAGACAGCCAAAATAAATGTAGCGTTTTTATGACATTTTAAATAAAGCCATCAGTGAGTTTTTTCCAACTAAAACCATTAAATTACATGTTCAAGATAAACCCTGTATGACAGCAGAAATTAAGGCCGTAATTAAAATTCGGCAGACTTTATTTTCTGATGGGAATAATAGATGGAAATCCGTTCGGAATAAGACCATGAGAAATATCCCACAGTTCCCTGCTTTACACATTTCCTGTACTGATCTCCACATTGTCGATTGTGTCAAGATTCTACGTGTTTTAATTAGTTCTGATCTTAAATGGGACAAACATGTCGACCAGATTCATCGTAAAGCTATTAGCAAGATTTATATGCTTAAACTCTTAAATTCCATTTATCTCTTGATGATTTGTTAACAGTGTATAAGGGATATATACGACCACTAACAGAATATGCTACACCTGCCTGGAATGCTTGACTAACCAGAGTGCATATCAATAAATTAGAGACTTTCCAGAAACGAGCCCTTAACATTAACAAGAAACTCAAATAACCTCTCTGTAGTCAAATTCAATAGAAACAGACAAAATAAGGTATTGGGCTATTTTTATATTATGAAAATAGCCCAATACCTTATTTTGTTCGTGTCCTTAATCATTCATAGCTTTTGATGCCAAAATGTTTTAAATTATGTCCTTGTGTGTAATCGTTTCCACTTTTTCTTGTTATATATATATATCTTTTTACATATTTGTATTTTACATTTTATGGTACATTGTTTTACTCCAGTTTTTGTAAATATTTTGTTAGCTTGTTTTTTTTTTCTGTACACGATGCAGCAATTTAGCCTTTGGGCTACAAGTGCATTGTTTTTTTACAATAAACCATAATAATAATAAAAACATTATAATCGCAAACCCTTCAATTGGTAACTCTTTTGTTTGAAATTAATCCATTAGTTTTGTATAGTTTATACATATTTCCACTCGAGAACCATGATTGTCCTAATAAGTCCACGGTTTGAATGCCACTGCAGACAGAGTCAAGACTGCTCTGTTTTTAGACGTGGTCTGTTTCGTGAAATGTATCTATTAAATAAAGAAACGTTTTGGCTGACCTCAGTGATGGATGTTTTAGTTCATTTCTTTCCCGACTCTGTCTGCTATCATCCAAACACCATCTTGACAGTAATATTCTGATGCATTGCCAATGACCTCATCACAAATTCAGTGTCCTTCGGCTAAAACTCAATTATTGCCATTTGGAATTGCAAACGGTTTTATGAGTTGAAGCACCGCCTCAGTGGCAACGTTCACCAGTCCTGAAACGCCCTATTACCAAATATTAATCATTTTGTCGTACTTTGGGTTGAAACTCTCCAAACTGCAGGTATTACTGGCCTTGCGCCAAGTGCTCTTGTAACAGGTCAAACACCGATGGGGTTGTTTCTCATCTGGTCTTTCACCTTTCATATTGGAAAATGCGGGTAGATTCATTCTCTTGCAGTATTCCAAATGAAATTCTCTAAAAAGTACACAAATCTACCAAGAAAAACACCAAACGATGCTGTTGGATTGTTTCACCAAAGTTTGCTCTGTTTGCAGGACGTATAGAGACTGTTCATAATGTGTTTAATAATACTCATGTACATATACAGGGTGTCCCCAAAACGCAACACTTGTGTCGAGAACTATTATATGAATAATAATTACACTGTCAATCACTTCAAGATTCAGATATCTGATATAACTATGTATTGGCTATCACCATGTAGAATTTGAGCAAAATTGGACTGAAATTAAGTGAAACAACTAAGACTGCAATACCCAACCTCAAAACCCAATTTTCATTTTTCTTTCATACACATTACGTGTGTTTTGACCACTATGCGCGTTATCCTTGCAAATTATTTTGTTAGTAAAGAGTACTCTTTCAATTGGTCATAATTTTGTTAATTTCAGTCCAAATATGCTTTAATTCCACATGGTGCTAGCTAAAACATGGTTGTATCATATTATCTGAATCTTGAAGTGTTCAACACTTTAATTTTAACATAATGAGTCCCGACACAGTGTTGCGTTTTTCTGGGACATCCTGTTCATGTACATGACTTTAAGTTCACGATTATCGCAACAAATGGTACTATATAGGCTGTATTATACTAAATATATATAATTTTAGGGAAAAAAGGAGTTTTTGTGCTAATTTGTTAAATTTCAATTATAATGGCATGGAAATTAATGTAACAATTGTTTTAGATTCTTCAGTATGTGTTTCCTTTCAAATCTGACTGGATTATTGAAGTGTGTGCAGTTGCCTAATAATAGGTTGCGCCCCCTCCAACTGACTGTCGGTGTCTCCCCCTCCGATAATTATGTAAACTTGATTTTGAAAGAAATGTCTTTAGATACTCATTATTTTGTACCGTTCTTTCTTTTGCAATGGTATCGTGTACAGTACATGTACATGTATGTATGCTATTTGTAACTCTTCTGTTTGAAATTAATCCATTAGTTTTGTATAGTTTATACATGTTTCCACTCGTGAACCATGATTGTCCTAATTAGTCCACGGTTTGAACGCCACTGCAGACAGAGTCAAGACTGCTCTGTTTTTAGACGTGGTCTGTTTCGTGAAATGTATCTATTAAATAAAGATACGTTTTGGCTGACCTCAGTGATGGATGTTTTACTTCATTTCTTTTCCGACTCTGTCTGCTATCATCCAAACACCATCTTGACAGTAATATTCTGATGCATTGCCAATGACCTAACCTCATCACAAATTCAGTGTCCTTCGGCTAAAACTCAATTATTGCCATTTGGAATTGCGGGCGGTTTTACGAGTTGAAGCACCGCCTCAATGACACCGTTCCCCAGTACTGAAACGCCCTATTACCAAATATTAATCATTTTGTCGTACTTTGGGTTGAAACTCTCCAAATTGCAGGTATTACTGGCCTTGCGCCAAGTGCTCTTGTGAAGAGGTCAAACACCGATGGGGTTGTTTCTCATCTGGTCTTTCACCTTTCATATTGGAAAATGCGGGTAGATTCATTCTCTTGCAGTATTCCAAATGAAATTCTCTAAAAAGTACACAAATCAACGAAACGATGCTGTTGGATTGTTTCACCAAAGTTTGCTCTGTTTGCAGGACGTATAGGCACTGTTCATAATGTGTTTAATAATACTCGTACATATACAGGGTGTCCCCAAAACGCAACACTTGTGTCGAGAACTATTATATGAATATTACACTGTCAATCACTTCAAGATTCAGATATCTGATACAACTATGTATTGGCTATCACCATGTAGAATTTGAGCAAAATTGGACTGAAATTAAGTGAAACAACTAAGACTGCAATACCCAACCTCAAAACCCAATTTTCATCTTTCTTTCATACACATTACATGTGTTTTGACCACTATGCGCGTTATCCTTGCAAATTTGTTAGTAAAGAGTACTCTTTCAATTGGTCATAATTTTGTTAATTTCAGTCCAAATATGCTTTAATTCCACATGGTGCTAGCTAAAACATGGTTGTATCATATTATCTGAATCTTGAAGTGTTCAACACTTTAATTTTAACATAATGAGTCCCGACACAGTGTTGCGCTTTTTCTGGGACATCCTGTTCATGTACATGACTTTAAGTTCACGATTATCGCAACAAATGGTACTATATAGGCTGTATTATACTAAATATACATAATTTTAGGGAAAAAAGGAGTTTTTGTGCTAATTTGTTAAATTTCAATTATAATGGCATGGAAATTAATGTAACAATTGTTTTAGATTCTTCAGTATGTGTTTCCTTTCAAATCTGAATGGATTATTGAAGTGTGTGCAGTAGCCTAATAATAGGTTGCGCCCCCTCCAACTGACTGTCGGTGTCTCCCCCTCCGATAATTATGTAAACTTGATTTTGAAAGAAATGTCTTTAGATACTCATTATTTTGTACCGTTCTTTCTTTTGCAATGGTATCGTGTACAGTACATGTACATGTATGTATGCTATTAGGTATAAGTAAATGGCAATGTAAGAAACGTAATCTACTTTCACTAACTGTATGATTTATGGGAAACAAGATAAATTGGCAGCCATGGTTGCAGGACGAAGCATTGCTCAAATGAGTTTAGTCTACACAATCGTACGCTAATAATACACGTCTCTTGTACAATTCTTTGAACCAAGTCATAGGTTGCAAAGTGCGTTGGGCACTCGCCTCTCACCAATGTGGCCCGGGTTCGATCCCGGCTTGGGTCATATGTGAGTAGAGTTGTGCGTTTGGTTCTCTCCTTTGCTTAGAGGGTTTTTCTCCGGGTTCTCCGGTTTTCCTCCCTCCACAAAAACCAAACACTTTCGATCTTGAGCTGTGCTTCGTGATCATTATGGGTTGATGTGGCTGGCTGCCAAAGGGCGCCCATGAAAGCCTGCTACTCGATCACGGGTAGCACCATCCTTCATAATTCATATTGTAATTGCTAGGCCTATACATGCCTACATGTAACTTAAAATGGAGTGTTTCACTGTAGGTCTCAGGCTAAATAATACTTTAATAGCACGTTTAAAACTCCTTGCTTCATGTTTGTTTTTACCAAATACAATGGAATTATAGTATTACAAGGTACAATAATTCAGCAACATTGGATTTCTACATTATGTTGTAAATTAGCCACTGAAATACACAGTCATATATCTCCCAGTCACATCGTCGAAATTTTAACCAAAAGGCACGTTACAGTACCATACTGTGTAACTTCATTGGGTGCCTTGTTTACGTGTATGCACGTGCGTAAGCCGAGAAAATGGGCAGCGCCCGACTTTAGATGCAACGCATGCGCAGTGTGTTTCCCCCCGATTTCGGGGGGAGATTTTACACGTTTCCCAAGACGGTATTAGTGATAGCTCCGTGCGTACGTGTGTGCGGATTACCTGTACGTACATACGTATGGTCAGTGCGGTTCGAGTATCCACACCAATACCGTCTTGAACCAAGACTATGTATCTCACTGAGCAGGTAAACCCATGGTAAACAGGATATAAATATATAAATAAATAAATAAATAGATAAATAAACAAAGTCGTGGCCCGTACAATTCCCGCCCTAATTACTCTGTCCACCTGCAATCGTGAATATCAACAAGCAGGGCCCAACTCCGAGGCTAGCTCTGCTTTAAAACAACCGTTTAATCGACGCTATAGGCCTTATACTTGTTAGTCTTGGTTCCAAGGCCTTCGTTGTCGCTTCCCGCGGCCCATAGGGCGCCCCCGCGCGGCGGATATGGGAGAACTCTTTCAGGCTTTTGGAACGTCACGAAGGTCTCGGATATTTTGTAAAGCGATGTTTAACTTTTTCTTTACTTTTCTTCGAATCTCCCTTGGATTTCCAAGGGAGCCAATCAGCGAACGAGTTTCAGCTCACATCATGAATTATTCATGTAAGACAAACATTGTTGCCCGTAGGTGTATTTACGTACGCTCGATTGTCTGGGGTCTATGTTTCGCTGCATATCATGCATGTGCAGTATATTTTGTAAACTTTTCGCAGAAAAGATATTGAGGACGTACTGTATGTACTACGCAATCGAACTGGCGTTTAATGGCAGTGCATATTCTATGCCGTCTAGCTCATCGACGAGCTAGCGACCGTCAGTCGCGCTGTCGGCACGAATTGATGGCCTCAACACGGTTATGCGTTATTTGTGGAAAGCAGTTAATTTTTTGCAAAGAAAATGGTGTGTATTTTCTGTACTTTTGATATTTTCTGTGGGTGGAAATAATCTTTGACTGTAGTTCATCTAGGATGTGTTACTTCATACATGTATTTCACTACTAGGCTGTCTAAAAGAGATCACCTTGTGCATTAAATGAGTGTGTGTCCTCAAAATCTTTGACAAGTCCCCCCCTTCCATCCTTTATCCACCTCCAAAGTGGGACCCCAAAGTGGCTATGTCCACTGCAAAATGATCCCAGATGAACACATGAAGCAAGAAATTTGTGTTACAGAGAGGATTTACACCAGATTTGGTGTTGTGGAATGGAGAAATCTCATGTTCAAAATCTTAGCATGTTAATAAGCTATATGCTTTCCCATATAAAACTGTACAAAAAACAGGGCCGCAACCCCAGATGCGAACCCCTGCCATTTCGCAGAGGAGCGATATTTTTAAATTTTCTTTTCAAATAAGTGACCTTTGGAATATTCTGTTTCCCCTCCGTGTGGTATGGTGTCAAAATATGAACACTATCTGCTCTTATAGGGTGCACCCAATTAAATAGTGCCAAAATCCGTCCGCCGAGCTCATGAATAAAAGTTAAGCACTCAATATATTTTAAATAAGAGAGTTGTGAGAGCTATGAAAATGAAGGATTGAAGAAAATGGCACTGGACCTCCTGCCTGGACTCTGGGCTTCCATTTGTGACCATTTTTGATGCAATTGGGTGAGAAAGTGGGTCTATTTCAGCCGCTTTGCAGAGGGATGTTTTTTTGAAAATGGCTTCTTTGACTGGAGTGATCCATACCCTGTTTTAGGGGTGGTCAGCTGAGAATGAGTATATCTCAAAATCCAATGGTCACCCTACCATAAAATGAAAAGAAAATGAAAGGTGACATGTTCATCATCATTTTTCTGTGCAACTTGAACTGCTGTGAGAGTTCTGCCTATTTTAAAATGATTTTTGAAGTTGGAGGATTTACCACGTCGTCTATGGGAGTTTATTTACTTGGGTGCAACCCGAAGGTCTTGGAACCAAGACTATATACATGTAGGTGATTTCAAAAAAAGCGTTGGCCAATCGCAATCTATATCTATACGGAATTTGTCAACTCAATTCGCGTGTAAGTAAAAAGGGTCGTCAGATTCCGCACATTGTGATTAGCCAACGCGTTGCAAACTCTTGGTGGCGCCAAGGAACAGGCATGCAAATAAGGCCCTTTTTTCAAACCTCGGTTCCGGCTCTGGCATTGGCTCCATTTTGTAAATCCATTGTACAATAATATGTATCAAAAAAGAAGCTTTCGGCCTCGGTTTGGAAGTAGTATATCTAGTGAACAATAAAACAGAGTTTCAGCTTCAATGAAAAACCTGGACCTATATTTTCAGCATTTGGTTGACAGAGACGAAGCCGGAGCAGAAGCAGAAGCAAAGGTTTGGAAAATATACGAATTCTAAGCTAATCAGATCCTATTTCATGGATGGCAGTCGGAGCATATGAGCCGCGACATCGCATTGCCGCATACATTCAAGCGGCACTCCTTCGGTCTTCCGATTGCCATCCCCAGGCAGCCACGCGGGACGACCCAGGCATCCCTATCTCAGCAAAATAACGATCCATCTGATGGAACCTCGGTTGGTTTTTCCCCAAGACACTTTTAGCCCAAGGGGCCACAACTAGGAGCTCATTGTCTCAAGAGCGCACATCAGCAGCTCCAGAGTCTCCGCAAATGTAACGCTTAATTTAAGGAATACATTTTATAATGTGACGAACGGCTACACGGCCATTTATATTGATATCTCCCTTTTCTTCGAATATTTTTTGTCTTCGGAGGAGGCTGAAGAGTGTCAGTAGGCAAGGCTACCTGGCAGTAACGACAGAATGAGCGAGGCACGTGCACCAAGGACATGCCCCAAGAACCAGAGAAAAGTCTCTTGGGGCATTGATCCTGTGCTCGGTGTTGAGAGTTGGAAAGATTAAACAAATAATGTTGATTGGGACTTTTCAATCATTTGGGTCAATATTCAACGTTGCTTTGTACTAGTGGAAAAGAAAAACTTCGAGAACATTGAGACTTTGAGAGTCACTCCGCAGAAAGGCATATTTGCTTGCAAACTCAATACGGCAGCCAATTTAGAACTGTGCTGGGTACAAAACAAACATTCGACTGAACTGACGACATATCTAATTAATTGGTAATACTTTCCCTAAGAAAACAGAAATTGAATACTGAGACATGAACGTTTGCGATTTTAACATTTTATTTCTGCATGAAGACAAAAAGACACCACCATACCCGGGTAGAATAGAACGAAATGAGGATGAATACTTATAATTACTTTAATATAATGAGCTGTAATACAGTCCTTCGTCCGTATAGTAGGCCTATACCAATAGTGAATCAGTGTTTAGTGACGCCCCATTCAAGTAGCACACATATCACGTGACACACTGTCTTGTTAAAGCACCACTGGACAAGATATGCAAATACAGACTCACTCCATCACCTAGAATATATTATCATTCAAACGACAATGGGCACTCTGGAAAGGTTTGATTTATTGAGACTTAACTTCATCGTGTCGAGTATTTCAAAAAATTTGAAAAAAAAAAAAATTTGAGTTCTTCAGAAATTTGGAAAGCTTTGAAGCTGTTTTTTCCTTTTCGTTTGTTTTTCATTTAGAGTGTACCATAGCGTAATTAAACTTTTTCCAATTTCAAGATTGTTGAATTCCGTCATTATACTTATAAGCCATTTTCATAACCATTGTAAGGAGATACATTTAGCAACTAACCGCGACGGTGACGACGCCTAAAACGTCTCCGTGCATTACGACACCACCGGCGACGACTGCATTTCTTACTGCGGAACATACGGCGACGACAACTGAAAGACCGAAGACACCGTCGTCGACGACATTTGCGAGACCGATTACACTTTTGTCGTCGTCGACGGGCGCGAAGGGAGCCGCCTCTACGCATAAACCTACGACACCGTCTAGTTCTACATCTACGACGTCTCTCACTCGTCATGGGCTGGCTAAAAGATAAAATACAAATTTTAAGACCAAAAATTTATTACAAAGTTATTAAGGAAATTACACTGCTAGTTTGAAATGTATTACAAAATTAGGCGGCAGTCCAGAACAATATTATCATTCTCCTGACACTGATTCAATACGAATTGATTTTAATTACATGGTTTCGTATGAATACAATCATGCGCACAAAGCTCCTATATCCTATAAAGCTCCTATAATCACGATTTATATCGGTCACGTGTATCCTGTGGGCTTACTGCATAAACATGCCTTCCAACAGGCAATATATTTTTACAAATTAATTATAAACAAAAGGGTATTGATTATGTTTGAGGTGCTATGGCGCTATGGTCAATGAAATGAGCCTACCTTTCCCCATCTTCAAGGTCTACGTCCTCCTCAGCAAGGTCCGTGTCTACATCATCTAGCTCCGTCTCTGCATCTTCAAGATCGGTGTCCTCCTCCTCATCATCAAGTGCCTCGTCCACGTCTTCAAGCTCCGTGTCCGCATCTTCAAGGTCCGAATCGACAAGGTCTGCTTTCTCACCAGGATTCTGGTCAGTTTCTCCCACGCTGGTCTTGGGCAGATCGGCCTCGGTGATTTGTTCTGAAATATAAACGAAACGAGACTTATAAACACTATATCCCTTTAACGTGAGGGATTTCAGGTCAGGGCGGTCGCTCCCAGGTGAAGCCGCTTTCAGATGCTTCGTCAGATTTCCTCCTTTTAATACTCCAGCAGACTTCTTCAAGGAATTTGAAATGAGTTTAGTCAAGCCGGGTTTCCACGGTTCAATGTTGTTGGCCGGCGACGATCAAGTCGTTGGAGATTATACCAAAAGCGGTAAGGGAGAGACAGAACCGATTCAAGTTGGAATTGGGTGCAATTTTAGTGCTTGCCGGCCCAGGGTGCGGTTTCCCTTAGAGCAGAGACTGAAAGGACTTGATTCTTCTCAATTTATTTTCTTTGAGTAAATAAACCCCGTCAATGGGAGACTTTGGGAGACTTTGGAGAACCGGTCTTGAGTCAACAGCGCATGCGCAAACCATGCTTGCGCTATTGTGAGCACGCGCGCGTTGTTTTGCGCGTGCGAGTGCGTGCGCTGTTGACTTGAAGACCGGTTTTCCAAAGTCTCCCATTAAAAGACAACTACGCGTCCATATTATGAAAGAGCTTTAACGGTGCGATTCCTTTATTTTTGGAATGGAATTATTTACTCATTGAACAGTGAACAAAGAAATTTGACTTGAGTGCGATTCTAATTAGCAACCTGTGGAATACCGTAGCGGTGATCTGACCAACTGAGCTATCCAGACCTATGCATTTGGAGTCCCTAATAATAGTTCTTTTGGCACTCAGGAGCTATGAAAGCACTCACATACAGCTACATCCCGAACACAATTTAATGGGAATTATTTAGAGTAAACTTCGGAAAGGCTGAAATTAAGGCTTCTTATTTTTGGGAAGATTAACTTACATTGTCTTTGAAGCAACAAGGCATATGTGACTTTAATAAAATCCTCAAAAGGACCATCGTCGCACTTCAACGACACCTGGTACACTCACTAGTGTGTGACCTATGCAGGCCCACCGTGCACATAATAAGAAACATCAAATAACCACAAGGGAAACTAACTGTAATTAAATTCATTGACAAGTTAACAAAGAAAAAATTACTGGAGTGGGTTTCGAACCGGTGACCTCCTGTACAGTCCGTACAGACCAACTGAGCTATCCAGCCCTACGTCGGTGGTTTCCTAAATGTTCAACTATCTTTGCTCGTTTGGCAGTCAGAAGCCATGAAACCATGTTAGGACCGCCATATCCCTGGGATCATTTTATCGATACTTGCAACAATGCTGCAACATGAGACCGCTAAATTTGGGATCACTCAAAGAGGATAGGTTTTAATATAATCATCAAATAATCACAAGGGAAACTGACTGAAATTAAATATTAAGAAACAGATTGCACATTGAAATATCGGTCACCCTGCTGTACACCTATGCGTAAGAACTGCGCATACGGAACGCGCACATTTCACAAACTCCTTTCGTGATTGGTCTGATTGATTTATCGATTACCTAATATTTCTCAAATACACCGGTGTACTACTTTCTTACTGTGCATGGACACAATTTAAGGCAACGCAGTGCATTTCGCACAGGCGAAGGGCAAATTCTACAAACGAAGGAATTTGCGATTTAAACTCAACATCCGCACATGCGCACTGCGCAGTGTGTTATTTCGTGGCAACATGGTTTGTGTGTAATTTAAAGCGGGATGACATTTCAAACAAATGATAAGGCTTTGGCTGCGAATAACTCACAAGTAACAAGCGACTGCAAGTCACTGGCTAGTGACTGCAATACGTCCGTGTGTAATTCGCAGCCACATCCAGAGGTTTAGGACCGTCGGCTTAACACTCAATCAAAATATAACTTACCTGCCACAATAACTGCGACACAAGCGACGAGCAAGACTAACAGCATGCAGCGAGCCATGGTGTACGTCTGGTAGTCTCGGTGAGACGAAGGTACCAAACCACACCAAACAGTGCCCTTATAAGCATTTTGCTGTCCTATTCTAATCTACTGCACGTGATGGAGTTTGCAGGTGGCCCAATAATAGAAGCCTTGAGAAATTCATGCAAATTGCAGTTGCGATACTTGAGCTGCTAATCCTGCCAGCAATTTCTGTTTTCATCAAGGGAAAAAAACCATTACCCTCGGCCGACACAAAGAAAGTTCAGCAAAATTTGACCTATAATAATGGCGTTTTGAGGATGTGTATTTCTCCCATGGCTTTCAGTGATAAATTGTTTAACGTTGATCAACCTGCCTGCGTTAAAAAACGGCAATAAATGTGTAAGTTTCAGTCAACTTGCAAAGATTAAATATAATTCATCAATTTTTTTTTTAAAAGTTATTGGGTGTTTCTATAGGCTGGCGTGCCTTGCTCACCGTGGCGACGTGAAACATGCAGCTGACCAAAAAAGAATGAAATTCAGTCAAATGGGAGACTTTTGGAGAGGGCTGTCGATAGAGGGCAGCAAACCTACCAGGCTCCTTAAAACTTTTTTACACGCTGTAAGTACGGCGGTCGTCCAAAAATTCACCGGAAGACGCAGGAAAATACTGTGAACATTAAATTCAGGCCATTTACAATTAATTTGTATATTCACAACAGCCGCCCACCACGATTTCAATGCCCGAAAACACAAAGTTAGGTGAAATTCTGATGTTTGGCGAGGCATAATGTGATAGGCTTCGCTTGCAGAGTAAAAACTCTGTGCACAAAACTGAATGCTGTTTGCCGTGGGCCACCGTGATCATTTGTAATTCGCCCTTTTACTGGCCAATCTCCACAAATTCTGCATTTGTTTGTTCTTGGGGAACTCATGTCCTCCCCTGTCACCACAACCGGACACTGCACAGTATTTACCAGGCATTTTCATTGAGATTATTTACGCCTGTTGTGTTTACGATGAACATTCTTGCACAAAAGCAATGACAACAAAATCAAGACACTTTTCCCGTGCCTGGTGAAGCGCGCCCTCTTGTGATTAACAATGGTTAGTCAAAAGTCTCCCATTGTGGGTTGAAAATAAACTTCACTTCGTTTCATTTCATTTCATTTTACAATGACTTGAGTACGACTCCTCCCTGTTATTGCCATTGGTATTCCTCCACATTGCTTCTCTTGAGATGGTTTGTGTTTGATTAGCCTTCGTGCGATACCTGCAGCCAGGGCTGTATACTCCGCAGGGAGTTGAGATTGTTTCAGGAAAAGCAATTGCTGTTGCCCAAATGACCAGGGATAATAGCAATACACACAAAGAGACAAAACAAAAGATGTCCCAGATAGGACAAAGTGATATCACCTGTGACCGATAGCACAAACACAATCTCAGTTGAAAAGATCGTGTATGATGGAGTGTCATCTTCTGAAAGCCTTTAGCATTGGAACAAGCTCCAGCACATACACAATGTGTAAAATGGCCCGTAATCGCACACCCTTCAATTGGTAACTCCTTTGTTTGAAACTAATCCATTAGTTTTGTATACATATTTCCACTCGTGAACCATGATTGTCCCTATTAGTCCACGGTTTGAATGCCACTGCAGACAGAGTCAAGACTGCTCTTTTTTTATAGACGTGGTCTGTTTCGTGAAATGTACGTATTAAATAAAGAGACGTTTTGGCTGACCTGATGGATGTTTTAGTTCATTTCTTTCCCGACTCTGTCTGCTATCATCCAAACACCATCTTGACAGTAATATTCTGATGCATTACCAATGACCTAACCTCATCACAAATTCAGTGTCCTTCGGCTAAAACTCAATTATTGCCATTTGGAATTGCGGGCGGTTTTATGAGTTGAAGCACCACCTCAATGGCAACGTTCCCCAGTACTGAAACGCCCTATTACCAAATATTAATCATTTTCTCGTACTTTGGGCTGAAACTTGTTGCTTTCCCCCCAAAAATTGCAGGTATTACTGGCCTTGTGCCAAGTGCTCTTGTAACAGGTCAAACACCGATGGGGTTGGTCATCTGGTCTTTCACCTTTCATATGAGATAATGCGGGTAGGTTCATCACCGGCAGTATTCCAAATGAAATTATCTAAAAAGTACACAAATCAACTAAGAAAAACACCAAACGCTGCTTTTTGATTGTTGCACCAAAGTTTACTTAGTTTGTAGGACGTATATAATAGGCACTGTACAATAATGGCTTTAAAGGTAAAGTAGTTGTTGCTACGAAAGCTCATGCACATTCTAAACTCTAGTTAGTCAATAAAGTGCTACTTATATTTCTTTATTTTATATTGTTATCTGACTGACACGGCTACACATTATTATTTAAAGGTACTGTACAGGTTTGGTACCATACCCAAAATAGAACAGATCTGTTCGATTTTATTTTATATCCCCCACGACCTGTCCACATTGCAGGCCCGTTGCACGTACGTACATGTATGTACACGCAGTCCCCTCTATAGTGTACGTAGTGCGCGTCGCGAAACCGCAGCCGTTCAAAAAAATGTTTTCGAACATGCAATACGGGCGTTTCACAATTTAGAACGCCACCAAGAGGGCAGCAGGGAGAGGCCGATTTACGCGGTGCATGATGGAAAATTGTCGACATTGGAGATTTTCCCCTATACGTTCAATCGTCTTCGCCATTTAACACACCGTATATCTTTCATCCATAGGTATTTCTCAATGTTTTCCAGTTTGGATGTGTGTGCTGTGCATCCCAAAGATTCGCAAACATAAACCATTGTGATAACACGTGAAATAAACGCATAAAACGACCCAAGAATTAGCAATAACGTTGAACGTATAGGGGAAAAATCTCCAATGTCGACAATTTCCCATCATGCACCGCGTAAATCGGCCTCTCCCTGCTGCCCTCTTGGTGGCGCTCTAAATTGTGAAACGCCCGTATTTTGTAGATCATTATGGGTGCACCCATGTAAATAGTGCCAAAATCCGTTCTCCTGCCTGGACTCTGGGCTTCCATTTGTGACCATTTTTGATGCAATTGGGTGAGAAAGTGGGTCTATTTCAGCCGCTTTGCAGAGGGATGTTTTTTTTTGAAAATGGCTTCTTTGACTGGAGTGATCCATACCTTGTTTTAGGGGTGGTCAGCTGAGAATGAGTATAACTCAAAAATTCAATGGTCACCCAACATAAAATAAAAAGAAAATGAAAGGTGACATGTTCCTCATCATTTTTCTGTGCAACTTGAACAGCTGTGAGAGTTCTGTTTATTTTAAAATGATTTTTGAAGTTTGAGGATTTATCACTGTTGTCTATGGGAGTTTATTTACTTGGGTGCAACCTTATGGTGGCGGCGTATACGTGCTGAGCTGTATATAGGGGGCGCGCTTCGTAAAACGAAAACAGTCCAGGAAGTGGACTATACCCAAAAAAACATACCGTTAAAACATCTTCGTCTGATATTGGTGTATTTATCCAGAAATTAGTCAAACAAAGACCGAAAACTTTGTCTCAGGGTATTATCAAACCATTCTTTATCTTTTATTTAAGTAAATTCGACTTGGTTTTTGGCTATTTTCTCGTGACTCACATGTCCGATTGAGCTCAAACCTTCGTAGGCTCATCATTCCAAGAACATGCTGGATTAGATACCTTCACCAATCATGTACTATACCTTTAATATTATTCAGGTACATGATACTTAGGCCTGCATGACATTATCTATAATGTCATATCTATACAATGTCAGAGGTAAAACAGTCCTTTTTGCTGCGATTTGTTCATCCAGGTCGCATTTATAAATTCATTAAATCTAGAAGCGTATATTAAAGGTTTACTGTAATCAAATTTTGGAAAGAGATGGAAGTTCTTTTCAATGATTGCTTAATATATAAATAATTATTAGATCAACTTATGTTTTTATGTAAGTGCTTGCTTTTGACAAAAAAATCGATTGCGCATGACCCCCTTTTTTCGCCATACCATTGCGTTATATCCCCGTATCATTGCGTTATATTGCCGTATTATTGCGTTATGTTGCCGCATTGTCGCGTTATATCGCCGTAATGTATTGCGATATATCGCCGTAGCGCATGGCGTTATATCGCCGTATTTATTGCGTTAAATTGCCTTATTTACGGCGTTATATCGCCCAACTATTGCGTTATAACGCCGTATACTATTGAGTTATTTCGCCGTACTATTGCGTTATTTCGCCATACACTGCTATTGTCGTACGGAAGAGTATAAAGGCCACCTGCAAAAAAAAAAACAAATTCGAGTTGCTATCTCGCCGCGGCGATCGATCACAGCAGGCACGCGTACAAGCGGCGGCACAGGTACCAGTGGCAACAGGCCAGCGAGTTCGTTGATTATATACCCCCCTCTATCGGTGCTGTCGGAGCGGGACAAACGATAAATTGGTCTTGGATCAAGACTACGGCGCGATAGCAACTCGAATTTTGTTTTTGCAGGTGGCCCTTATACTCTTCCGTATGACAATAGCAGTGTTTGGCGAGACTGCGCAATAGTACGGCGAAATAACCCAATAGTATACGGCATTATAACGCCAAAGTATGGCGTTATAATGCTGTAGCCACGGCGATATAACGCAATAGTTGGGAGATATAACGCCGTAAATAAGGTGATATAACGCCATGCGCTACGGCGATATATCGCAATACAATACGGCGATATAACGCGACAATGCGGCAATATAACGCAATAATACAGCAATATAACGCAATGATACGGGGATAAAACTCAATAGTATAGGGATATAACGCAATGGTATGGCGAAAAAAGGGGGTCATGCGCAATCGATTTGGCGGAAACGAGCCACCGTATATATCCGATAATCAGCACAGCGTATGTATGGCCTTTTGCCGTCGTCATCACAGGTGTTGAACCATTGGGACTACACTCTAAGAAAAAGTGCTCAATATTGCGTAAAATCTTACACTTTAGGGTAGTAAGTAGGGAACAGATACGTTTGCGGGGTAAAACGTGACACAACAGGGGTTGTGTCAAGTTTTACTCAGCAGTTGGGTAAGGTTTTTACCCCGGAAAAGACGTAAAACTTCTTACTCTTAAGATGTGTCAAATTCTTTACCCATTAAAGAGGTCAAATCCCATATTACCCAATCCGCTGTGTAATAAATATTGAGTACTATTTGACACAGCACTTGTGTTAGTTTAACCCAAGGTTGTGTTCGATTATGGGAAAAATATAACGGCTGTTTCATGTCGACGGACAATGAACTCGACTAAAAGCAATATTATTTCTGAATGAAGTACATTTTTATTGCGTCAATTTCACCAGGCATCCCTGTATACAAAACCTCTCTCAACCATGTAAATTTAGCACTTTACATAACAACGGCCATCTGGATTGGAATCATTGATATATAAAAATAACAACAATGCAAACATTACAAAGAAGTTTTTCCTTATATGACTTCCAAAGTGGTTTGAAAACACTCAGTTAACTGTTACAATCCTTTAAATTATCTTTTAAAAAGTGGTTATAGGATTTCCCGTCTATGTAAGACAGATTTAAATAGACTCAATTTGCAGTCTAGTACACTCACAAAAAGGGGGAGTAAAGGCCTCAACAACTATCTTTGAAAAAAAAAATTGACCCCCAAGAAGTTTGCTTTACAACGTTTTACTTTACTGTAAAAGTGATTCTAAATCAGTGAACTGCAGTTAAAATCCTCCAGATGTATTTTATAAAGGGTTAAGGGTTATATGATTCTTCCTCTTTGTCTAACTTGACTGATCAAACATAAGATTTAACATTGTATAGTGCACTGACAGAGCAGCAAAAAAACATGGGAAAACAAAAATGTTAATTGACAAATTATGTAAACACTTTGATGCATACAAAAACGTGTCACATCCCGACCACAAAACAACATACACATCAATAAATAAAAATAATAAACACACTAAATGAAAACAGAAAACCTTTCCTTGAAATTTTCTCCCTGTTTACAGCAGGATCTGAAACCTCTAAGAAACCTAAAAGAGTTAAAATATATGGAATCTGACTTGAATAAAACCTCTGCACACTTTGACTTGTTTAACGGTTAAATAAAAGAGCACATATAAAAGAAAAACCAATGGAAATATTATGGCAAAAAAAATATATAATAAGAATGGCAAACATGAGTATATAATTATGATTGTACATTTTTAATGTACAAGTGCCACTTGAACTTGAAATGGTAAGGCAATGAAATGTTCTTACAGATCCAGGCTTGTTTGTGATCTTCATAGAGTATACAAAAATGTCCAGAAAAACACTGCTGCAGGATGGGGGCATATTTCAGGTCCAGAACTTGGTGTGTTTTGTTCCAAAGGTCCACTGCGGCGATGATTGTTTTGACGGGTAAAGCTTCCCTCTTCAGAATAACGAAGGGCTGACTCAGATGAGTAAAATCACCTCCAAGAGCTACTGAGATGAACCGTTGACTGCGGGTTGCAGCATCTATTGTCTTCAAGAAGTACTGAAGGCTGCATGGTGCCCTCCTGAGAAAACAAAAATGAACATTTGCTGCTGCTAAAACAAATTGATGGTTGTCACTTATGTTCTTAAATCTAACTACATCTCACTTTCGACAAATAGATTTTAAATCTACAGATTCATATCCCAATATCACACTGCTTTACAGCCTATGCGCATGTACGTAATTATATGTACATTGTACACAGTGGGGATGGCGAGCATCATGCATGGTGCTGAACAAATTATTTTGCAAATTTCCGATCAAATTCAACATCTTGCAACATTTAACAGAAAAACTACTGAAAAATGAGATACAAAGTCACAAGAAATTACCTTCAAACAGTGGAATTAATTCATGCAGGCTCCAGCTTTCCAACGTTGCATTGACGGTGTCCATATTGCAATGAGGCGAGTGGTACATTCATGTGTCCATATTACCCAGGTTGAAGTAAACCTTAAACTGCGCGGCGTCAAGTTTAAACCGCGTTGCTTAATACTGAAACAACACTTGAGTCAAAGTCGTGTTTTAGTCTTTTGTTGATCATTTTTTTAACACCACGGAGGAGTAAGCTGATATTTGGCGTTTACACAAGTGAAGTGTAAGGACGAAAATGAGACTTTACTCAATATTGAGTCATAATTTACTCAACATCTTTACCCAACCCCTTTACACAACAATATTTTACACTTATTTTTTAGAGTGTAGATACCACCATGGAGTTATAGATCCATAAACCATCAAGGATACAAACATAAACGGTACTATTATTAAGGGACTGGTTCAAAGTTTACAATGACACAGAACATTCATTGATTACTAAGCCAGCATAATTATACATGTAGGGATACGTCAAAGCTTCCAAACTCTTTCCAATGAATTAACTGAATCGGGGTGAAACACAGATAACATGTAATATACGTGCTACAGGCCAACACCAATCTGTGGTCTTATTAAAGCTCATCATTAATTTACAGGTTAATGTTCTTTTAACCTTGCACACAAACCAGACACCCAAACCCCGTTAACTTCAATTACCCTAATTGAAATACGCTCTGCTTTGAACTCCCCATACTTCTATTCAAATATATTGTGCTGAATACAAGATATAAACGTACAATAATAAGAATGTTTTAACTCATATTGTTAATAACATTATTGTGCATTTTTTGTATTGGAATTGAACACCAAACTGCATTGCTGCACCTCCAAGAATTTAGAGTTGTCATTTTCCCTTTAAACGAAAAATGAGGAACTAATTATTTTCAAAAACGGTAACGAGATTTTTTTTTTTTAATACATGTCTGAAACAAAATAGAAATTAATATTAGCAGTAATATTTTGTATATTATAATATTTTGCTGCTTACACTTCCAACACAATGAATTAACTATTTTTTTATTTTAATAACTATTTTATATAAGAGAAATCCACAAAAACGTTTCGCAAAGCTAGATATTAAAACGACTCATAATTAGTTAGGCCCTGTTTGTTTAAAGCACAGGATCAGAGATTCTACTGATTCGGATTCCATTTTAGCGTACCCTGCATAGGACGTGGATATTAACCTACGACTTATAGAATACCAGGTTGGTGCTTTAAACCAAGTGAGCTATTCAGCCCTATGTGTTGTCCCGAATCGTCAATTACCTTTATAGGATGAAAATAAGAATGGACGATTTTAATGATCAGAATTTACAACAACAACAACAAGCAGAGGCATACAATTTATTTAATTCTTAATGTGTGGTTTCTTTTTTCATTTAAAACTTATTTCATTAATAAAATTTTTGTGACATCTCTAAAGTATACAATGTACATTTCAAACATTTCTAATTCGGTGAAATCTTTGAAACATGGAACTCATGTTAATTAAGATTCCCAAACCTTTAGCTTTGTATCATTTAAATACAATTTCGTTTCTAGTTTTGCTCAAACAGTCACTGCCTTAAACCACCTGCTTTTTAAGAGGCAACACGTCTAGATGTTTTGGTAGAAACATAAATGCAGCAAACGATCACTGGTTTGAGTATCATAGGGGTGATTCCCAATACGGTAGTCTCTGTTGTTAGAATCCTTGTCATCCCAGCGAAACCACTCCTTGGTAACAATCATACCCTCCACCTCCTGGCACTCTGCGGTGTAGGCGAAGAGATAGAACGAGCTGCTTGTTGGTAAGGTGATCGGATCGGATGCCACACCGTTTGTCATGCAGCAGAAGTGGATGAGAGTGTCGTGGTCGTACGCTCCCTATGGCACGATGCCATGCACGGTGTTACGGTTGTAAGTGTCCTCGTCATCCCAATAAATGGATCCAGATGACATACCTGCAAAACATACAAATCATCAGAAAGAAATGGGGTAATCTATCTCGAACAATGATTCTGTTTTTCATTCGCTTAACATCCTATCCCATATGCCATCCCATCCCATCCCATCCCTTCCCATCCAATACCACCTCATCCAACCCCACCCATCCCATCCCATCCCATCCAATCCCATCCCATCCTTCTTAAAGACATACCACCAGACATACCACTTGGACAGTGGTCTCTATACATGAAGACGCAGTATTTCCCATCCAGCGACTCCTTATCGTCGCCACCAACTACACGTTCTGCAGTCTTCATGCAGAAGTGTTGCTCCATGTCATTGTTTGCATAGGGCCCCATCAGATGCAATCCTTCTGACCACCTGTTATTTGATTCATTGTCCTCCGTGTCGTGAAAACGTGAGCCGGTTTGCCAGGTGAACGCCGAGCCAGTCGGACAACTGCCGGTTGGCATCGGTAAACCGTAGACTCCTCGCGGCCATCTAGGTTTCACTAAAAAGAAAAACATTTTTCTTTGTTCACTTTTCAATGACTTAAAATAACTCAGTCAGTTTCCCTTGTGGTTATTTCACGAATATAATAATAAAAAAAAAAAAATAATAAAAAAAAGCCGTATCCTCTTTGAGTGATCCCCCATGTACCGTTCCCAGGTTGCAGCATTGTTGCGTGTATCATTGAAACGATCCCTGGGGTGTGGCGGTGTGTGCGTGGTTTCATGGCTTCTGACTGCCAAACGAACAAGAATAGTTGACTATTGGGGTCACCACCAACATAGGGCTGGATGGCTCAGTTGGTAGAGCGCCTGTACGGTATTCAGGAGGTCGCCGGTTCGAATCCCGCTCCAGTCAATTTTTCTTTGTTCACTTTTCAATGACTTAAAATAACTCAGTCAGTTTCCCTTGCGGTTATTTCACGAATATAATAATTAAAAAGAAAAACAATAGTTTGGAAAACAACTCTGAGAAATGGACGATTCGTTCCTCCGTGTTTAAAACATTAAGGAGACGCCTGTAAAGATTTTGAGATTTCACATGTCACTGATTGGCGGTAGACCTCTGTTTAATTTTCCCTTAAGTTCAGGCTTATACAGTTGTACTACAAGACATGCTGCAACTCGTGTGGAAGATGGTGTAGACACTACTGGAGGTTGTCAGGATGATTTTTGCACGATTTAACGATTTCGATTTGTTCTCCATAGTGTAGACACGTCTTTGCTCTCTTTATTAAGACATGCCATTGCCATCTCCACTATTTATTTCTGACCGAGTGTTATGAGAATATTTTTTCCTTCGTTTTCGGTGTCTCCTTAGAACTCTTTACATTATCTATTTTACTTTTTTCTCTTCTATGTCTCTTCAAGATGGCAACTCCCATCTAAAGGTAACAGAGCATATCATTATCATAGCCTTTTTACTCCTTTAAAATGAGCGGCGTTTGTCTAATTATTGACAGTACATTTTCAATAGCAAAATTGTAAATGACCAATACCTTTTTTGACTGATTCCACGGGCTAGATAATAGCTTGTAGAAGTTTTTTGCAGTTGCATTGAAATACAAGAACTAAAAACGTGAGGTACACTGCAAGCTATATGTTGAAAATCAGACAAGTAGTTATCAAAAAAATGTTAAATGGAGGCAAAAGGTTTGGATAAATCTAGGAAAATACCATAGAATATAAATTGTCAAAACCTTTGACTATTTTGTCAGCAAAGTCTACAAGGGCCATTGAGGTGGAGTAATTACATTGAAACCATATTGATTGCCTGACAAGAGGTTATATTTAATTGAGAGGTTTTACAGTCCGTATGTTCACTGTTTTTCAAGAGTTTTAGATAAACACGATCAAACTGAGATTGGACGGTAAATATTGAGCTCTGCAAGATCTCCATTTTTTTTTTTAAATATAAGTAACTTTGCAAGTTTTTTGGGAAAATAACTTTTGATAGGGTTAAATTAAATATCTGACAGATTTGTTCAACCCTGGTTTTACACCATCATTACCGGATGACTTTATTATTTTCAAATTGAGAGATAACGTCGTGCATAACATTTTCAGTTATAGGGTAAAAAGAAACAAAGAATGTTCTTTGGGATCGGTTAAATTTGCTAGATTTAAAAAAATAATTTTGGAATATTCTGATTAAAGGTACTATCATACTTGATAGTAAACCAAAACAGAAATCTTAACAGTGTATAAAGATGTTGATGGTAGAAAGTTGTTTGCTTTTTTGTATTTATTCAGAGAAGATTGAAACCAGTGACCGAAAACAAGCTTTAAACGATCACAAATAAACGGTGAAAATATGTTAAAAGTGCCGTGAGAGTTTTTCACAGTTTTCTCAAAAGCAGGCACCGTAAAGGACTGAATATTTCACAGATGACTGTTTTTTGTTTAATTTTGTTTTGTTGTTTTGCCCATATATCTGCATTTCTTTGAAAAACAAAAACAAATTTTATTATTACTGGCCTACTTTCCGTGGTAATTATTAAATGGTAATTATTAAAAGCATTTTCGAACGTTAATGAAGGGTTGATAACATTCCAACGGGGAAATTGTTTTGACAAAAAACTATCATCGGATAACGAACTTAACGTAAAAGTTACATTTTCACACATTAATATTTATTTGTTTGTTTTTCCTACGTCAATTCCGATTTTTTTTTACAGTTTCATTTAGCAGTCTCCCCAGACGCCTTTCAAATATTGAAAGTTTTCACTCACGTTTTTTCTTGGCCCGGCATTCCTTCCTAAAATTGGCGAATGCCTTTGCCTGGAGCGAGGCGCGTTCTTCCCCCGGTTCGGCAAGGGTCATGGCGCCGCAAGATTCCCCAGCAAAGAAACCATGACTGCTAAACCAAGTGGCAAGATAACAACCTGAGCAATACTGGAGGTCCGCATCGTTTAAGAGCCAAAAAACAAATTTCAGGCTTTTCTGCTGGCGACGTGGTTCCTCACTTCCTAAGGGAAAGATTTAAGAAGGACTGAACACAATTCCGTGACGCTATGAATCGAGACAAGCTTAAACTGCCGTGAGATCGGTCAGTTACAAAGGCATCGCTATATTGCTCATTGGCATGCCGCTTGTGTTTTTCATGGCTACCAGATCACTACAATATGTAAATCAGTTTGACGGGTAGGCTCATTAATAATTCGGTTCCAACCTTCAGTTGAGGAATGGAGTGTTCCAGGTCATCAAACAGAAGTCTTTGGGTTAATATGAACAGAAAACAAATGCAGCATTGTGCCCTCGATACAAATACATGTATTATTTCAACATGTTGAAATACAGTAGTAAATATTATTTCTTGTATTCCACATTATAGGGATAAGGACCATAGATCATATTCGGACGGATGGGCATATTATTTTCTCGCCACTGGAATTGTTTTTGTTGGAATCCTCGCAGATCGTTGTATTTGTCCTGACCAGGGATGTCACCAGACAAAATTTGAGTGGTGGAAATTTAGAAGCTTAAAACCATTACATAGCGCCCCTAGAGAAAGAGGGATAGAAGGGGGGGGGGGTAATTTGTCTTCTTAATACAGTAAATATTCATGACATTGAGAGTTGTGTCACTAAGAACAACCTTCCCTAACATTGCCTTTTGGTGAAAGAATCATGATTCTACCTCTTACCACTTTTAAATGAGGAGCTACTTCCTGTTTGACCGGAAGTAGAGGTCACAGAGGTCAAGCAATGTTTCATAAAGAAAGACCTTGCCTAACATTGACTTTTGGTGAAAGAATCAACTTTATATCTCAAACGGTTGATTTTTTGTTGATTTTTAAAGATGTTTATTATTAAATTCAAATCGCTTGTCACATGACACCTGATGACGTTATGATGACAAAAAGGGACTTTGGACCAAGTTTGGTTAAAATCGGCAGTTTAAAAATGCCCAAAGTGGGGTCTAGATTTTTTGGCGACAAAAAGAACAGCAAACAAAACCCCAAAAAGCAAAATCAAAGGCTTTTCGCGCAAGCGATAATGATCCAAATGAACCAGGCGGCGGACGTACGTGTTTTAATATTGCTTGTTGCAACGTGAAGGTTGAAGTATTATTCGCTAATGATGGTTTATTGCGTTTTGAGCGTGAAGTGGGGAACCACTTGTTATGAACCACAATAACACGCAGTTTCACAACACGCCGTCTGCTGTCAATCATCATTTACATGTTCATAATAAGAAACATCAGTATTCTCGGTACAAAACAAGCGTCAATGGACATTTGAACCGGTCAAGTATGAGGGTTGGGCAATAAGTGTGTGGCAGAAGTTATGAATACACATAACTCGGCCGACCAGTTGTACGTGTCAAAGCAAAGTGTGTAAAAACTATTGTAACTATGTCTGGAATTTATATTTGCTGCTCCCCTGTGAATTGGAATTGAACATGATTGTTTATAATCTTTGGGAAATCATCCCAAAACATTGATATCATTATTCGTGGTGAATCTTGCCCACTTATTTTATCTCGACAGCAAGTAATCTACTGAACATGAAACTAGCCGCCATAATGCATGCTTGTGTCCCAGGATGGTAGTATGATCCATTCAGTTTGTACACTACACATTAATAAATTTCCTTTAAGTTGGAGTTGTTTAATTTCTACCCCTTCTAATTCTAATAATAATCAATTCATTATGTCTGACGATGTTTGGATTGCCCCATTGCTTCCTATAACGTTCCTAGATGCCAACATGAGCAGGTTTACATCTTTAAACGGCAAGTTTAGTTAGCGAGAGTGAGGGATCAGTGTATATCGCAGCTTGGTATGTATAATATGGAAAGTTGATGTGATGTGAATCTCTTTGATGACACTGTATTAAACATGTTTCATGTTTTGTGCATGTTTGTTGTATAAAAGTATAAAGGTAAACTTGCGCACATTGTGTACGTTCAAATAACCTATAGCTTAATCACTATAGACGTTGTATCCGCTGAACAGAAGTTAACTTTGTCCTGCCAGTGACTGATCTGCCCAAATTATTTGGATTCATTGCGGTACATGGAGTGTAGAAAGGTTCAATCTTGAACGCTTAACAGGATGACCGATGTTACAATAAAACAACTTCCAATATCTGAACTTTTCTGGTTGTCGACTAATGTGAACGGTGCCTGTGACCTGTATGCATGAATAGAGTAATTAGTAATTACTGTGATCTACCTTAATAGGTTGGCACAAACTACATGTAGTTCGAAGAAATACTGACACCGCGAACACGTATTGCCACGTATTTCGTGCCATCAGCCCAGTAAACAATATAACAACTCATTTTCTAGATAGGGTGGGGTTGGGTTCTTGGGTGGGAGGAATAAGGGCATTTACATGTATCTTGACTTATGCTGTGCGTTTCTGATTAGTTTTGGGAAATTCTATGTGTATTAACTGTAATGTCACAATTTAATATTTTGCTTGTGTTTTGGAAGTTGTATGTGTATTACTGTGATGTCATAATTTTATAACTTTATATTTCATGTGAATGTGAAAATGTATTTGTGTTTACTGTGATGTTACATTTTACCTTTGTATACGTATGTCATTTTAATGTTTTATCACCGGGAAGACAATTTTCATGTCATCATGATGAATAAATGAAATGAACGAATGATTGTATTATTTGCCCCGTACGTACACAGTTTACCTTCATTATAATTGTATGTATTCCCTACACTCGGTTAATTATGTAAGGACTTGGCTATAAACAGCAAGACAATAGCTG
Organism: Astropecten irregularis; assembly: GCA_963971285.1. Lineage (NCBI taxonomy): Eukaryota > Metazoa > Echinodermata > Asteroidea > Paxillosida > Astropectinidae > Astropecten > Astropecten irregularis. Next base: position 3,513,098 of record OZ020247.1, on the reverse strand, counting down.
CCATGAAATAGCCATAACCGCCCTTGAGTTGCACGTTTTACGTTTTACGTTTTACATAGCATTGATTTGTGCAGGCACAGGTTATACTACTGTGAGAGTTTGACACGGTTACGAACATGGCGAAAACGGTTATTTACAGAGAAGGAGGGTGGGGCTGGGTGGTGGTAATGTCCTGCTTCATGGTAGAGTTCATCGTATTCGGTAGCCTGAAAGCTTTCGGTGTCTTCCTTACGCCAATGAAGGAGGAATTTGGCAGAGATTTGTGGATCTTCGGTTCGATAGCTGCACTTCATTATGGAGTCCAGTTTGTTCTCAGTGAGTACATGCAGGGTATTTTTTAATAATAATAATAATAATAATAATAAGAACAATAATAATGTACATTTTGGTGCCGTACCACTGAACAATAATAAACCATCGTCTCATCCAGAGACAGTTCCACTGTTTGGTATTTTGATCTACTGTTGATAATGAATCGTTCATCTTTGTATACAGCACCTCTTGCTGCGGCCGTAGCGAGTCAACTTGGTATTCGATCAGTGGTAACCTTTGGTGGAGTGTTGTACGGGCTTGGTCTCCTGCTAGCTGCTCTAACGGACAGTGTCGCTATTTTAGCGGTAGCTCTCGTTGTTCTAGCCGGTAAGGATACGAATAGTAATAAAAAACAAGTTTGGTAAGGGGAATATCACAGGCTGTTGTTTCTGCTTATCATGATTACTTAGTGCAGTTGGCTTATCTATAATTGGAATCATTTATTTAATTCTACAGGGTCTGGTGCAGGATGTACGGTAGAGACATGCCATGCAGAAATCGCATTCTACTTCAAGGAGAAGTATGAACTGGCTGTGTTTGTTTCATTGATGGGAGCTCCTGTCGGTATGATGGTGTATGGTCCAGTAGCACAATTTCTGCAGGATACTTACGGCTGGCGAGGAGCTATGCTTCTACTTGGTGGGTTCGGATTCCATATGATCGTGTGTGGTATGTTACTGAGGAAGCCAATGGGATTGCAGACTGATATTCTCATACACAGCTCCTTGGATGATGATGCTGATGGGAACCATGGAAAGCAGACCGAGCAAGTTCCAACCAATCAAATGTGGAATAAATGTAATTCATTAGCGTCTGTACTGGGTCTTCATGTTTTCCTTAGTGTCGATTTCATGATTTTAGCCGGTATAAGGATGTTGTACAGCTTAAGTTATGGCGGAACAGTCATATACATGGTGTCAAATGGCCTCTCCCTTGGCTTGAGCGCTATCGAGGCTTCGTCCCTGACCTTGGCTTGGGGTGTTGGTAACCTGTTTGGTCTATCCCTGACAGCGGTCATCTTGCACAAGAAGATCCTATCCATCTACGCCATTGCCGTACTAGCAGTATGTGTGACTGCGACTTGCCTCGCTCTGGAACCTTTCATACCAAGCTTTATTGGTCAGCTGGTGATTATATTCATGATAGGTGTGGGGACTGATAGTGTAGTTGAGGTTGTTAATGTCTTGACGAGGTCACTGCCCTTTGATGATGAACAGTTCGTCAGCATCTTAGGATGGCAAACTTTCTTGGGTGGCGTTTATTCCTCTGTGGGTGATACTATTGCAGGTAAGGCACGATTCAAATGTCCAAAATTTGCTTTGCCTTCTTCAAATCATGGAGTTAAAATTCCTACCGCCATGCTCAAATAATGTCCGAAATAATCGAGTAACCGATCAACCGATTCTATAAAAAAAACCACTTTAATAATTTATTATCCCTTTAATACCGCGTTTACGTTAATTCATCAGGTGAATATTCAGCTCACAAGGCCGAACTTGCCTATTCCATACGTCCCTTGTTAAGCTGCGTTTAATACCATACATTATGTACCGACATGTACGTGGTGGCATGCAGTATTTATCGTATCTTTTATTCATGTCTTGTTTCACGGTTCCTAGTCACGATGTACATGACAGGCTGATTAATATTAATAGGAGCGACGTTTGAAGCGTGTCATTCATGAGATATTACAATTAAAGGTAGAGCACGATGGTGCACCAATGCACGGTTGACATTGAAAACAATGGAGTCCCCCAGTGTGTCTATATCGTCAACATCGAGATGTACACGGCGGACAGTGGACGTTATATGTATTTGGTCCGTCATGACGCAGTCGGACCACTGAGCATACCTGGACATCCTATCACGTGACACAGGGTATGGCGTACGGCCCGTCAGCTTCAGCTGAATGGCTTTTAATTGCACTTTGATCAGACCACTGAGCATACCGGACAACCTGTCACGTGACACCATTATTGACAGTTTAGGCATGTGACACATTGGTGCGAAATAAGCGCCCTTTCTTGGTTGAGCAGGTAAAGACAACTAAATCAATTTTCATTAAAAATTAATCGGTTGTAATAACATTTCTATTTTCAGGATGGCTTTACAAAGAGACGGGGAATTTCTATGGGACCTTCTTCCTGTTTAGTGCTTCCATGGGTGCCATAGTAATACCGCTGCTTGTACATGCCTTCCGTGCCAAAGAGAGTTCTTCTAGGCAACACGGAGTAGCCACATCCCATGTTCAGAGTGGCTCTGGTTCAACAATTTATTCACCAATACCTCAACAACTTACTGTGCCAGAACAGTAAACACATAACATATCTTCTTTGAGCACTGAAGTCGTGTAATGATAACAAGTGCAACCATGTGAGGGTCGGATATACATTGTATACAAAATGTTGATAGATATCTTGGTTTTGTGGTTACTAATTTTTCTCAAAAATGACATCTGCATAGAACAGTGCAAAAATGAAAGCCAAAATGATAACCTGACTGCCTTTAAATATATTTTCTGAGCAGTTGCCGACATCGTCAGCCATTATGTCGTGCTCTTTTTTTAACCGTAGCAAATATCTGATTTTTAGTAAGAGTAGTCAGGGAACTTTGGACATCGAACCAGACTATGCTGTCCGCGTCAAGCCCCATGGAAGAGAGCGCCCTCGCTCATGGAGCTTTCTTCCGCCCCGAAAGGGGCGTGGCTTTAAAATACTAATTATAGTCTAAATGAACCAGGTGGCGGATGTACATGTTTAAATATATTGCTTGTTTTAACGTGAAGGTTGAAGTATAATTAACTAATGATGTTTTTTGGCGTTTTGAGCGTGCAGTGAGGAACCACTTGTTATGAACCGCAATTACATGCAGTTTCACAACACGCCGTCAGTTGTCAATCATCATTCACATGTTCATAATAAGAAACATCAGTATTCTCGGTACAAAACAAGCATCACTGGACATTTGAACCGGTCAAGTACGAGGGTTGGGAAATAAGTGTGTGGCAGAAGTTATGAATACACATATAACTCGTCCAACCAGTTGTACGTGTCAAAGCAAAGTGTGTCAAAACTATGGTAACTATGTCTGGAATTTATATTTGCTGCTCCACTTTGAATTGGAATTGAACATGATTGTATATATCTTTCCGCATGACAATGGAAAATCATCCTGAAACATTGATATGATTATTCATGGTGAATCTGGCCTACTTATTTCAAACTATCCCCTTACCAAGTCATCTACTGAACATGAAACTAGCCGCCATAATGCATGTTTGTGTCCCAGGATGGTAGTATGATCCATTCAGTTTGTACACTACACATTAATTTCCTTTAAAGGGACCACGATATAGGATTTAAATTGCATAAAGTACTATATCGACAATGATATTTTGTGTCTCGAGCTAATTATTTCCTGGATTAAATATGAGAAACAAATGCTGAAAATGTTTGTCCAAGCTACTACGCCACTTGAGTGGGACCCTCATTAACATAAATCTTCCCAAATGTGTGACGTAAATCGAGGCAGCTGCAGCCGCGCGCGCGCGAGCCGGCGCCCCATTCACCGGCCGGTCACATTGTATACATGCATGTCCACGAAGCCTAAAATTGTTCATCAAAAATCTTTATCTTAACTTAGTAAAATGTATGGAAGAGTATAAGGGCCACTTGCGGCGAGTTACTATCTCGCCGCGGCGAGTTACTGTCCTGAGTATACCATCTGCATGTATCCGGTATTGTGATTGACACAGCAATGTTTGTGTGTAAAAAGGAACAGCAAATTCGTACATGTATAGCCGGCCTGTGGAAAGCAAAACAAGAGAGAGAAGACGCAATCGTCTGACCATAAAACAAACAATTTGATGAATAAAGAAAGAGAGACATTTCAGTTTTTGCTATTTTTGTAGCACAGAAAATAAGAAGAACCGGGATGCGCTCCACAAGTTTTAAGATGCTTTTATCAGTGTAGTGTATAGCGAGGTCAAAAAACTTGAAGAGGCATATAGTTCTAACTGAAAGTGGTTTATCAGGTGGTTGGGGTAGGGGTGGGGTGGGGTGGGGTGGGAGTTTGTTGAGGAGGAAAGGGGGAGATGAATGACGGGGGAGGGAAAAGAAGAAAGGAAGACAGGGATTGATTAAAGAAAGATGGAAGTAAAGAAGGGAAGATGGATACCCAAGGTTTCGACCAAGAAAATTGACACTTTTCATCTTGCTCAGTCGGGATTCTGCCCACCCTTAATCTGTATTTGGCAGCGTTATCAAGGGTGAAGTGGCGAGATATAAACGCATTTGCAAACACGAAAGGGATTTTGTTACGAACTTTTGCAAGAGCAACAGTAAAGTACACCAACCTCCGGGGACTCAACTATGAAGTTGAACCAAAGGGATCCTGTCATTTCTTTATATAAGAAAATAAACCAGGATGACATTTTTTCAATTGGTTGTTATGTGGACTAAAACACAATAAAAAATAACAACCATTATCTCGCATCTATGATTGGTCAAAGCACAACAAAAATGCTAAAAGGTGACTGATAAAGTGTGGCATAATAACGGTCAGAAAATATGATTTGATCCCTCCATAAAAAAAGGAAAAATCCAAGAGATCAGCATATTATCAACGGAGAAATTTGTTCTTTGAAAGACTTTCTCCTTTTCGTTTCTTGGTTTCCCTCTTGCATGCATTTTGATTTGTTCAACCGATCTTTGTGCAATACAGCTAAACAGCCCACTAGTTGGATTTGTCTCGTTCTTTGCAAAATATATTATACTCTTATATAGACGGGTGGTATGTCAAATTACCCTACTATTCCACTCTTCCTATTAACACAAGTTCCGTTTGCTCTTCTCAGCCTGGACCCACCACATGATGGTTTTGTCTACCCACTGTTCCATCTGCCTACATTCCACCTCTTGACCTCAAACTAACCAATACCTCCATTTTTCTTTCCCCATCCTTGTCTCCCTTTCTTCTTTCCCTCTTTCTTCATTCATCTGCCCCTTTCCTCCTCAACAAACCCCCACCCCACCCACCCCTACCCCAACCACCTGATAAACCACTTTCAGTTAGAACTATACACTATGCCTCTTCAAGTTTTTTGACCTCGCTATACACTACACTGATAAAAGCTTCTTAAGTCTGTTGGAGCGCATCCCGGATATTCTAATTTTCTGTGCTACAAATAAGAAGAAACTGAGATGTCTCTCTTTCTTTATTCATTGTTTGTTTTATGGTCAGACGATTGGGTCTTCTCTCTCTTTGTTTGCTTTCCACAGGCCGGCTATACATGTACGAATTTGCTGTTCCTTTTTACACAAAAACAATTTATTGCTGTGTCAATCGCAATACCGGATACATGCAGATGGTATACTCAGGACAGTAACTCGCCGCGGCGAGATAGTAACTCGCCGTGGCGAGATAGCAACTCGAAATTTTTTTTTTTTTGCAGTTGGCCCTTATACTCTTCCGTAAAAAATGTGACCCAATTGCTGACTGACGGTTTAACGTTGGTCTGTGTGCGAGACGGATCACTGAACAGCAGCTTGCCGGGGGTCTGTGACTGTGCAAGTTAAGATGTTTCCTTGAAAATAAGTACGACAAACCGGATGTACCGTACGCGTACCCATGCGCTTGTTATGCACCCAGGCGTCATTTACGGTCCCAGACTATGTAGACCTTCGATAAATTTCCGCTCATCGATCTGCGTCACGAACAGCGCCCTCAATTTGATTCCCGGCAAATTCCCAAAAGGGGAGGCAATTTTTGGGCGGCAAAAAATCAAATGAAAAGTTCACTTGCACCAGTTTGGCTTTTAATTCACATTTAATACATGTAAATGAATTTATTTATGAAATAAAATGCGATACGCCCAGTTCAAGCAGCTTGTTTCCTTTAAGTTAGAGCTGTTTAATTTCTACCCGTTCTAATTCTAATAATGATCAATTCATTTTGTATGACGATGTTTGGATTGCCCCACTGCCTCGATCTAAGCCTCCAAAAAGCCTTCCTTGATACCAGCATGTTCCCTTGAGCAGGTTTACATATTCAAACGGCTAATTTAGTAAGTGAGAGTGAGGGATCATAGTGCATATACGCAGCTACGTATGTATAATATGTAGAGTTGATGTGATGTGAATATCTTTGC